>BQNB010071019.1:0-32912 GCA_026074375.1 Tanacetum coccineum
GGGGAACATCTTAGCAAAAAAAATGACATCCTTGTCTCCTATGAGACTTGAACCCACGCCTAGGAATCCTAGGGGGTTCATCTCCTTTCTTTTTATGTCGGGTTCATTTAAAACTCGTAAAACTCAATCGTAAAATATTTTCCAAAGTTAATTAGTATTTTTATTCACTTTAAAAATACTTTTCCAATAACCTAGAGTATTTACACGATATATTTACACCACATACTCTCCAAAATCTCTTTTGGACATTAACGGGCGCGTCGGGACTCATTTTTCGGCATTTCTCAAATTTCATGGGTCAACCACCCGAAACTTAACCAACATAATATTAACCTCTAAAAAGGACTATTATTCACCATAAACCATAAATTACCACAATTCTCATAAAATCACCACCGTCAACACGGTACAAAATCTGAATAAACTGACAAACGTTAAATAGTCAAAAGACTAAAAATAAACTATTCAGAACACAAAAGGAGCAAAGGTTACAAAATTCCTAAGTGGAAATGGGAGAACATAACTATGGACCTAATCACGAGGCTGCCTAGAAGCAGTAGTGGGTATGATGCGATTTGGGTCATTATGGATAGATTGACCAAGTCTACTCATTTTCTATCGAGTCGTAAAGATTTCAAAATGGATAGGTTAGCAGAATTTACATCAATGAGATTGTAGCGAGACACGGCGTGCCTGTGTCAGTTATTTTTTATCGTGATGGTTGATTCATGTCACATTTTTGGCGAGCTCTCCAGAAGGCGTTGGGAACATGATTAGACATGAGTATGGCTTACCATCCTCAGACCAATGGTTAGAGTGAACATACTATCTAAACCTTGGAGGATATGCTTAGGGCATGTGTGATGGAATTCGGAGGCAGTTGGGATACTCACCTTCCATTGGTTGAGTTTTCTTATAATAACAGTTACCATAAGAGCATTAAATGCCCACCATTCGAGGCACTGTATGGGCGTAAGTGCAGATCACCAGTAATTGTGCAAGAGACCATGGAGAAAATTATGCAAATCAAAGAGAGGTTGAAGATGGCACGGGATCTCCAGAAAAGCTATGCTGATAAGAGGCGTAAACCTTTTGAATTCAATGTCGGTGGCCATGTGCTACTTAAAGTATCTCCATGGAAGGGAGTGGTTCGATTTGATAAAAAGGGAAAGCTGACACCACGGTATGTAGGACCGTTTGAAATTGTAGAGCGCGTTGGACCTGTAGCCAATCGTTTGAGGTTACCCCAAGAGCTAAGCTGCATTCATGACACATTTCATGTGTCAAACCTTAAGAAATGCTTAGCAGAGACGGACTTGTAAGTGCCTCTAGAGGAGATCAAGATTGATGACAAGTTGTACTTCGTAGAGAAACCTGTCGAGATTGTGGATAGGGATGTGAAAAAGCTGAAGCGAAGATGGATTCCCTTAGTTAAAGTTTGCTGGAACTCTCAACAAGGAGCTAAGTTTACCTGGGAGTGAGAAGATCATTTCAAGGCAAAGTACCCGCACCTTTTCGCCACCTCCTCGTTTGCTGTAGTCGCCTGTTGAACTTTGGGGACCAGAGTTCTCTTAGGGGGATCGACTGTGAGATTCATAAATTCAGGTATAAATTAATTATGTTTTATTCTTATTTTTACCCTTAAGTAAATTTTTACTTTTACTTTTACACGAATTGGTAATTTATGCGTTTCTAGTCAAGTTTGAGCCGTAATTGAGATCCTGTTTCGTCTACGTGTTTACCGTAGTTTAATATTTTCATTGTTCACCCCGAATTTTATAATATTTATTTTAATATTTTTAGTTTTTCCTCGCGTTTTCGCTAAACTTTGCCAAACTTTACCATCAACCTTAAACCTTTATTTTTTTTATACCTTCACTTTTCACACAAATATATACACATATTAAACAAAAAAGAAAAACATAAACCCTTATAAACCCCCCCTCCCCTCCCGCATGCCGCGCACTCCATTCATTTTATTCTAAAACTTAATCATTTTAATTTCACATGCAAATATCTTAAACTCAAAAACCATCCAACTCCTTCTTCTCCATCCTTGTGGGCTGCCGTACACCTTACCACCACCACCACCATCTCCACAAAATTTTTCTACTCATTTTATACACCACATCATCCATATAGTAATCCTTGAGAAGTTTGAAGACTTGAATCAAAGATTAGGGCATTTTCTTAGTGATTTATTGCAAGTCTTGGTTAGGATTTTATATAATCATTTGGGTAGTATTTTGAAGGTTAAAATAAAGGGTTTTGTTGATTTGGGTTGTTTGTTGGTTCGTGTATAAGCAAGAAAAAGAAAGGGTTTGTTTGTGTTTGATTCACTTGCTTTAATCATCATCTAGTAAGTTTAACTCTTGATTCTTGATCTTTCTTTTGATTTTGAACCATGCATTTTGATGTTTGATTCTGGAATTTATGAGTTTTGTGTTTATAAATGTGTTAAACAATTAATTATGGCATTGTATAGAGTTTTAGTGGAACTAAAATGATGTTTGGATTGGTTTTGTAGAGGTTTTAGGGACTGTTTTTAGATCAGTAGCTAAGCGGGTTGTTTTCAAAATATTTTTGGTAATGAGACCCCTGGAAAATTTGATAGAAACATAGGTCTACTTCTTAGGTTTATGTAGTTCTTTGGATAGAGCTGTATCTCTTCCGGATGAGTGAGATACGACCGATTTGCTAAAACTAGTAGAAACAGACCTAGTGTTAGGAAATGGAGCTTAACTCCATGTTTTTGTGCAAACTCTTTGAAAAGCAATCATGTTACCTATAGAGGACACTTAGAGGTGTCACCTCCAACTATCCTCACTTTAATAGCATCCATAGATTTCAAAATGTGTTCGTTTTCGTAAGCTATAAAAGTTAGTCACACTTGCTTTGGGACAGTTTGGAAATGCTAGGTACATTAGTGTGTAAAGAAATAAATTTAGCTTGGGAAGTTCTGGAAAAGTTAATGGTGACCTAGGTATATGTCTTAAGTACACATAGCCATTTGGATAGGGTGATAACTATTTCGGATATGTGAGATTTCGCCACTTTACTAAAACTAGTCAAATTGCACGACCTGAATTTGAAACCATAATAAGTTAGAAAATTTGTATACTCGGAAAATTGTATACTAACACCCAACTTAGTAAACTGTACCTTCTAGGTATCGAGTTATGAAGGGTAAATTGGTAATTTCACCCAGGTTCTTAACTTTTTGATCAGTAGGCCCTATATTTTTGAAAAATATATTCATTAAGCATTCTGTACACGAAAACCTCATATTTTTATCAATTATGAAATTTGAATTATGCGCTTTCAAAGTTGGGTAAATTTTAAAATTTTGATAAATAAATAAATTGTTTGACGTAAAACTAATGTGGGCACTTGTAGAAATTATTGGTTAAGATATAAACTTAAGACATGTCTTAGAAGTAATATTAATTCAGAATAGTACTTATGTTTTGAGTAATTTTGACCTATAAATTTAGGACGCAATGCCATACTTGTTCCGGTTAATGAAAAACGTTTTATACAAATTTTCTTTTATTTCATTTTCATTTGTGTGAGTGTTAGTTGTTTATTTTGCTAAGTTGCGCCATTTATTTTAGGTTGCACTTAGGGTGTTAGATTTACTTCAGCTACTATATTGTTGATTCTACCGTTTCGCATAAGTTGAGTTTCATAGCCTCATTTCTATACTTACTTGTTTTATAAAATTTCAGGGGAGATTACATGATATGCTTTAACTTTTGAATGCAAGTATTTTTAAACTGTATGATATCTTGATAATGCCTGATATTAATGCCTTAGTACCATTACTGTTGTATAAGTCTCCTGTCTATCATGAACCGTTAGTTGCTATTGTAGTAAGCATGAGTGTTGTGGATAGATCTATCAGGATTGACAATACCCGTCCGAATTTATGGTTTCTAGATAACCATGTAGCGCATTTAACATTTGATGTATTCTTGGAGTTATTGGCAGAATACCCTACTTTTATTAGGGCAAAATCATGTTAAGGTTTCGGTGTCATGAGCTTAGTGCATTAATAATTGCTTTGACACGAATGTGTTTCATTGTCACCCTTTTACTTAAATCTTGCGGTTCATTCATTTTACTTATATAAACCTATGGATTCACTCAATAATTTATTGACATTTTTCGCATGTTTTAATCTCACGTCCTAAGGTGTGAATTGCTAGATGGGAGCCGCGGGGATATCATGAAGATGGATTCTATTATCTTTTATTTGATGCAAACTTGTCAAAATTATTTTATGAAACTAATGTCAACTTTTGAAAACTATGTTGTTTGGTTAAACTTATGTATAATTTGAACTGAATTGTTATTTTGAAAACTGTTAGGACCATTCTTGTAACTTTGATATTTTACAAAGCATCGAATGAAAACTTGTTAAAAACGTCTCTTTCGAGGTTGTTTCCTATCATTTGATTTTTGTGTCGTGACGTCGCACCCCAATTGTTACCGTTCCACTGCTGTCGGATTTTAGGGGTGTGACAGCTATACCTACAATTCAGAAGGAGGTTGGAAATGGTTTCATAGATGAGTCATTATCTCACCCTCCTGGTTACACTCATGAGACCAGTGGTAACGTCGATGAAATTAAAGATTCTTTTTCAAAGGGTGACTCATCATCTAATGAATGTGATGCCACCATACAAATGGGTACCCTTCTTGGTTTTAACATAGAGGGTTGTAAGGGTACTTTTTGTAACACCCCCAAAAATAGGTCGTAGTGGAAAATGTTTTCGGGAGCGTTACTTCATAATATCATTGCTCAAGTCATGAGAGAACGACCTCTAACTGTGTCGTTTGAAAAGAAATCTTGAATTATTTAGACTCCAATGCACATCACATAAGCCAAGCATCTAATTCACCTGAGAAAAACATGCTTAAAAAGTGTCAACAAAAAGTTGGTGAGTTCATAGGTTTGTTTAAGTATAAATGTTGAACCAAAGTTCGTAAAGTATGTATGATCGTTCCAATCCTTGTATGTTCACCAAAATGTATGTATGAATGTTGGAAATCAAAGATTTGTAAAGTATGCATGACCATTTCAATCCCCAAATAGTCACAAAAAGTTAAGTATAGTTGGACCACCATTGTTCAAAGTATGTATTGCCACTTTATTCAAGGCAACGTAAATATTCATGTGTGTATAAACAATGATTACGATTACTCTAAGTTCATAAAACTGCTGCGTAGACCCATATATATGTCACTTTATTCAAGGCACTGTAATTGTTCATTTTCGTGTAAATGTTGTGATCCGACATGCTATAACGTTCGTTTACCTGGTGATAACTAATCACCCGAACGGGGCTGTCACACCCAAATAGATCTATTTCATAACATTCGCGCTCACCCTCCAGGTAATTCACAGTTCAATCCGCTTAAGCTAATCCGTAATCATTTGGGTAAAAGTAAAGTAATGTCCTTGTTTTCAAAAATGAAGTGAAACAAGCAATGTATTTCGTCCCAAATTAAGTAATTGAGTATGTAGACCAGTTTGTAAAACGAATTGTAAATGCACATGTAATGAATTCAAACCAATCATGTAAATGGAATTGATAACAAGCATGTTCTCACCCCAAAAGTTGTAAAGTATATGTAAAACAAGTAAAACGTGGGGCTATAAACTCACCTTGTGTGAATGAATAATCCAAGTATAACAGAAAATGCGTCACGGTAATGACCGAATGCAACCTAATTAAATATAGGTCGTATAAGTACTAAGCACTTTGATTAACTAATGTCATATACAATTCTATATAGCTACATCACCATCTGCGTTTATGAAATCATATTTATAATGTAAAAACGTTTATAAATATCTCTTTAGTAAAAACGGCGTAACTTTATCGTTTTAAGCTCGTTTCTTACGTTTCTTATGTTCACGTTCTCGTATTAAAATGACGTATCAAAATATTACATTTTCAATATTTGAGTCCCCTGGTGAACAGTGATTTTTATTGTTCATATACTTTAATAAAATTATTTTTATAAAATTATTCCTCGTAAACCCGTAAATGCCGTATTTTATCCGTTTTAGCTCTGATTTTAGTGATTCTTTCGAGCACGTCTTCGTAATTGAAAGTTCTGTCAATATATAATATTTTTCAAAAATGAGTATCTGAGATGAATAGTGATTTTTACTGTTCATAGTTTATAAAATTATTTTTATAAACTTTAATTATTGTAAACTTGCAAAATTCATAACACCTTCGTTATTGATCAAACAATTATGATTCTTAATGTTTTGGAATCCTAAAAATATGTACTATCTGAGAAAAATAACTAATCTTATATATCAGAAGTATTTTGTAACTTGACGTTATAAAATTTCTTTTATAAACCCGTTTATTATCGTATAACTTGTAAACTACGTATCTCCTTCGTTATAAAGCGGATTTTTAAGTTTCTTACCTTTTTGGAATCCTCATGAGATGTAATATTTTATAAAAATATAAAATGGATGCTTTATTTTTCGAATTCTAACAGAAGTTTTTGATATTTTTGGTAAAAATGTGTTTAAACTAGTTTTTATAACTTTTTAGTTTAACCACTTTGTTACACGTCTATTACAACAACTTATATCAAATGTATTACATCCTTAGGGTCCCTAGTCTATGATTTGTCTAAATATTGTCCAAGAATCACAAGATCCATAAGTCTACATACTTATTAGTTCATGAACTTTTATAAATACACTTTTTAGACAACTTGTTTATATTAATGTTGCAAAACAGGGTCTACAAGGCCTATTAATCACCGATTACGCACTACAAGGCCACCAACCTTGCCGATTAATGTAACAAGGTCAAACAAATAGGTCCACCATGTTCAGCGGCGATCAAGAATGGTCAACGGTGGTCAAATTTTCCAGAAACCTTCTAATCTTGCCGGAAGTAACTAAAACTCATTCATACAATCATGAAAGTAAAGAGATTAAGAGTTTTAGATAACCTTATTATGAAGTGTGGTGATGAACAACATGACAAACCCAAGCTTATGCCTCTTGTTTTGTTGTTGTTGTTGGTTATCATCTTGCTTTCTTTTGTTCTCGTGTCGTGAACGTTCAGCAAAAGTACGGATTCTCTATCCTCAGTTCAGTTGCTATTTCAATTGCCTCTTGCATTGTCTTAGGCTTTGATGCTACTACACTTCTGTGGATCATGTCGGGCAAACCACCGACATATCTCTCAATCTTGTCAGACTCTTCAGGAAACATTCTAACACACAACAATGCCAGTTCCTGAAAACGTTGGTTGTACCCTATCACGTCGGTATCTTTCACTTTCAAATTCCACAACGCATCTCCAGTTCTAATCTCGACCCCGGCAGCTTTCAGTCATCTATAAAGATGGAGGTGGTGTCAACCTGTTCCAGCAGAGTCAAGTTCATTGCCACATGCTCATACTCAAGGCTCAATCACTCTAAAACATCAAGAAAGAATGACCCAAAGCTTCCGCAAACTCTGATATCAACGTCTTCTTCAGTATGTCAAAGATATAAAGTTATGCATTGATGAAGAATTACGAACACAAAGTCAAGCTTTCAAGATTGCAACAAGTATGAGCATGTCGGCCCAAAAGTCACAAGCACGCAAGATGGCAAAAGATCACAAGATGATGATTAGAGATTTACTTCGGCTGATGATCTTAAGAAAGCTCAAAATCACATTCAAAGACAAGCCTTAAGGAAAAAGCTTGAGCTTATAGTCGAAAGATCACTACTCACTATGTATAAACAGATCAATGAATGAAGAATCAAAGATTACGAGCTGAAGTCAAAAGTCCAAGACATATAATGCTAGGATTCAAATTGTATTTTCTAGGGTGACCTCCCTTAGGGGGAGATTGTTAGGATCATGAAAAAGACTCGGTCCACCATATTATGTCTAGCATAGGTTATCTCATAGTCGTAATATTTATCGTTTAGTTACCGAATGACTTATGGCGTTGGGTCGGGTCTCTACCCACATGTTAGCCCACTCCATAGCCCACTTAGGGCACTAATAACTCATGTATTTAAACCCCTTCTCAGCCATGGAGAGGAGTTGGATGTTCATTGTATAACAAACACACACTAAGTGATTTTCTCTCACTAGAACTTCCCATTTTCTCTCTCTAGAAATCGGCCTACACACCAATCCTTGATTGTGTTATGATTTCCAATATATTACAATAAGCCAGAAAAAGCTGAACCGAATAAGCAGAAAAACATCATGAATCGCTCCTGCAGCTCTGATACCATTTGTGAGGTTTCATGATTCACAATCTTGGGAGGTCGGGGAAGCTCAAAATAAGAATAAGCCATTATGGAGAGGAGAGAGCTTTTTCAATTTTCAATTTTTATTAAAAGGAAAAAGGAAATGGAAAATACAAATGTGAGCTTCACCCTCTAATGTTGATTAGAGGGGAGTATTTATAGGTAAAACACAAGGACACTTTGGACTAATTACACTTTTAGTCCTTGTGTTTTAACTTAAACATAAACTAGAGTAATTTCCATATAGACACCATATTTTTGATCCTAACATCTTCATTAATAATCTGGAATCCACCAGAAAATTATGAGAACCGTGAAAAAGGATAGGCTCGAAGGGTTGTACTAGAGGTATCATGCACTAAAAATGAGTGCATGGAAAAGGTGTGGGATAGTTATATGATCGATGTGACCATCATAACAATTACAGGTTTAAAACATGGGTTAATCTAATGCCTCTTATCAAGCAAATCCTAATACTTACTATGCGGTCTCGGAATGTATCACAAAAACAAGTTTTAGAATTTAATATACTACCGGTACACTCTCATAATCCTAAAGTAACCAATACCAATGTTCCAAGAAAAGGCGACAAAACCACGCATACACGTCCGTAATGACGAAATAGACATACATGATTGCTCACTCCTTAACTCGAACAAGCTAAACGTATAATATCTAAGGGCGAACCTCACATTTTGGGGGTGGAATTTGAGGGTTTTTGTGCTAGCAATATAAATTCCTATCCATGAGACGCTATTAATACTCGGTTTTCATTGGTGTGTGTCATAAAAAAAATTAAATTTGGGTCAAAATTACCTCTTATGCTATGTTTTGATATATTACCCATCATTTTAAGGACAAAGCAAATGGCAAATGAAAAAATAGTTTCTAAGGCTTATTTCCCCCTACACTTAAGTTGAACATTGTCCCCAATGTTCTATAGAAGTACCCGTAAAAACGAATTAAAGGGAAAAGAAAACAAGGAAAAAAAACTAGTACTCCCCTGGTTTGCTCAATAATGGAGAAGAAACATGCGATAACTGGTTAAATCGTCCTCCAAGAATCGTCCACTGAAACTTCCTAAGAAATTCCAAGCTTCTTTTCATCAAATATAACCTGTAATTAAAGACAAAGACAACTATACCAAGCATAAAATGTGCGATATACAAATATACAATGTGAATTTAGGGTTCGACTCGATAAAGCAGTAAAGATAGGATGAGAGAATTGTCAAACTCATTGGTTTTGCAGGTTTATAAAAGAATAGTACATATTTTAAATGTTATGCAAGTTTTATTTTCAAAAATAATTAAAAACTTTAAGTTTTCTAGACCTGGGCATTTGACGCCGTCAGGAAAATCTTGACGCCGTCACAGGTGTCGTGGTGACGGCTTCGCGTGTAAATCGTGACGCCGTCTCCACGTTCTGTGAAAAAGAAATTTTTGTTTTTGATGAAAAATTTATTGCATTTGATTCCATAAGTTAATTCCTCTACAAATAGCTGCATAAAACCTAAGATTTGACAATTTACTCATATGACTAGAAACTGACGCGAATTAATCTAAACAAATTATTTAACATGCTTGAACTTGGTTCAAAAACCGGATAAATTCCCCTACACTTATTATTTGCAAAATACCTTTGATTGAAATTAAGACGAGGTTAAAAACATGTAACACCCACAAAAATGGGTCGCATCAGAAAATGTTTCCGGGAGCGTTACTTCATAATATCATTGCTCAAGTCATGAGAGAACGGCCTCTAACTGTGTCGTTTGAAAGGAAATCTTGAATTATTTAGACTCCAATGCACATCACATAAGCCAAGCATCTAATTCACCTGAGAAAAACATGCTTAAAAAGTGTCAACATAAAGTTGGTGAGTTCATAGGTTTGTTTAAGTATAAATGTTGAACCAAAGTTCGTAAAGTATGTATAAACTAAAGAGTTGTAAAGTATGCATGACCATTTCAATCCTCAAATAGTCACAAAAACATATGTATGAATGTTATAAACCAAAGAGTTGTAAAGTATGCATGACCATTTCAATCCCCAAATAGTCACAAAAACGTATGTATAGTTGGACCTCCATTGTTCAAAGTATGTATTGCCACTTTATTCAAGGCAACGTAAATATTCCTGTGTGTATAAAACAATGATTACGATTACTCTAAGTTCATGAAGTTGTTGTGTAGACTCATATATATACCACTTTATTCAAGGCACCATAAGTGTTCATGTTCGTATAAATGTTGTGCTCCGACATGCTATAACGTTCGTCTCCAGTGATAGCTAATCACCCGAACGGGGCTGTCACACCCGAATAGATCTATTTCATAACATTCGCGCTTACCCTTCGAGTAATTAACAGTTCAATCCGCTTAAATTTATCTAATCTTAATCAAATGGGTAAAAGTAAAGTAAAGTCTCACCCGAACGGGGATGTCAATCCCAAATAGATCTATTTATAACATTCGCGCTCACAACAAGTAATTGACAGTTCATGATAATGGGCTCAGAGGGTTATCGCTACTTAGGCAAACACGTAATCGTAATGTAAAATGTCCACTTGCGTCCAATTGTAAAACATGCATATGTTTCTCACCCCAAAACTTGTAAATCATTAAAATGTAAAACGTGGGGCTATGAACTCACCTTGTGTTAATGAATATCAAGTATATCACAGAAAATGCGTCAGATAAACGCCGAATGCAACCTAATTAATTATAGGCCGTATAAGTACTAAGCACTTTGAATAACTACTACCATATATAATTCTATATAGCTACATCACCATCTAATTGCGTTTATGAAATCATATTTATAATGTAAAAACGTTTATAAATATCTCTTTAGTAAAAACGGCGTAACTTTATCGTTTTAAGCCCGTTTCTTACGTTTCTTATGTCCACGTTCTCGTATTAAGACGACGTATCAAAATATTACATTTTCAATATTTGAGTCCCCTGGTGAACAGTGGTTTTTACTGTTCATATACTTTAATAAAATTATTTTTATAAAATTATTCGTCGTAAACCCGTAAATGCCGTATTTTATCAGTTTTAGCTCCAATTTTAGAGATTCTTTCGAGCACATCTTCGTAATTGAAAGTTCTATCAAAATATAATATTTTCCAAAAATAAGTATCTAAGATGAATAGTGATTTTTACTATTTATAGTTTATAAAATTATTTTTATAAACTTTAATTATCGTAAACTTGCGAAATTCATAACTCCTTCGTTATTGATCGAAAAATTATGATTCTTAATGTTTTGGAATCCTAAAAATATGTACTATCTTATAAAAATAACTAATCTTATATATCAGAAGTATTTTGTAACTTGTCTTTATAAAATTTCTTTTATAAACCCGTTTATTATCGTATAACTTGTAAACTACGTATCTCCTTCGTTATAAAGCGGGTTTTTAAGTTTCTTACTTTTTTCAGAATCCTCATGAGATGTAGTATTTTATAAATATATAAAATGGATGCTTTATTTTTCGAATTCTAACAGAAGGTTTTGATATTTTTGGTAAAAATGTGTTTAAACTAGTTTTTATAACTTTTTAGTTTAACCACTTTGTTACAAGTCCATTACAATAACTTATATCACATGTCTTACATTCTTAGGGTCCGTAGTCCATGATTTGTCTAAAGATTGTCCAAGAATCACAAGATCCATAAGTCTACATACTTATTAGTTCATGAACTTTTGTAAATACACTTTTTAGACAACTTGTTTATATACACTTTTTATACATAAACCAAACTTGTACATTACTTATACTTCTGTTATAACATGATATTAACATCCATATAACATATGTAAAAGTATACCAAATCATAAACAAGTGTAAAAATCCATTTTTACAAGTAAATAAGTTCTTAGATGGTGATTAACTATACAAACATTATATATGTATAAAATCATGAAAGTAAAGAGATTAGGGTTTTTAGGTAACCTTAATATGAAGTAGGATGATGAACAATATGATCTAAACCCTTGTTTAGCAAATCAACCCAAGCTTACAACACTTGAAAACCCTAAAACCAAATGAAACCCTAATCTTGCTTTTCCTTTGCTTAACACTTGTAAACCCCAAACCAAACCTTCTAATCACCTTGGGATATCTTAGATATGTTGTAGGAATACTTGTATGTGTTGTAAATAAAATTTTGTGGATTGTATATGGGTTTTGGTTTTGGCCGTGGGCTAGGGGTGTTTGTTGAGAGGATTTATGTGTTATTTTGCTAGTTAAATGAAGTGGTGAAGTTTTATTACAATAGTGAGCCTTTTATAGCAAGAGTTAACTAGCTAGTGGTTACTTTAACTTAACTATGGTTAGTCTTGAATGACCTTTGTGTAAGAAAATCATGGGATGGGGAGTGGGTTCTTACAAGAGTTGGAAAATGTAAGACTTAGTTGTTAGGAGTTTGCTTGTTGGATTATATAACATGTGATAATTGTAGAAGCAAGTAGTAAAATATCTTCCTTGTGTATTTCTACTTCTATATCTGGCCATATATACTTATATATAAGTAAATTATGAAATTTTTGAGTATTGGGTATAATTGTGGGTATTTGGTTGAGTATAGATAGGTATTGGTGCTTTCGGGTATGCCTAAATGCATTTAATTGCAAAACGTAACCACTTTACGTAACCAATAAGAATAAAATATGCAAAGTTAATAATTATACTCTAAATAGTTATCTAACACTTGCTTGATGTAAACATTTAATTGTTTGATGCCCGTTTACATTGAACGATAATTTTTAGCTTACGCGATTTAACTTAACGATTTCAATTTAAAAGCAAACGCGTACAATACTAAAAATAAATAGTGAATTTATTGACGCCATACAATGACCTGAAAATACGGATTGTTACACTTTCAATGGATTAATTAATTGCATTGGGGATTCTAATGGTTATTTATGAATTGTATGTCCATAAATATACAAGGGGTATGGAGTTGAGATAAAAGAGCATGGACTCGTGCTTTATGTTCAAAGCATCAGGTTTATTTTCTTGATATACAGGAAATAAAAATGAAGGAGATAGATCTTTAGACCGTTAGAGCTTTTTGGGGGTAATGTTTCTTTTGACTACGTTGTTTCAGATGCCACATGTCTTTCAGGTGGTATTTTAGCTGTTTTAGACCGGGGTTATTTTACCTCGACATCATGTCAAAGTTGATGATAATTTCTTGGCGGTTGAGGTTACATGGTGGCTGAAAGATAGTATTCTCATGATTGTTACTGTCTACGCTCCTCAGGAGATTGCATTTGAGAAAAGACTTTGGAATGCTTTTTTACTGTTAATAGAGGAGACGATACGTGATGTAATGTTATGGAGGATTTCAGAGATGTCACACCTCGCTAAGAGTGGAAACTCGAGGTGCGATGTTTTAGAGACATTGCATAAGATAGTAGATTACACCATACTTAGTTACAAGAAATTTAATTTACAACATTACATGAAATACAGTCCTTAATGTAAGAAAACTCTTGTCTTTAGAAAACATCTTGGCCAATGGGTAACTTGGATTCCAAGTACGTTATATTTGTAAATGTTGATCACCTGAAAATGATACTCGAAAAGGGTCAATATAAAGTTTGTGAGCTCGTAGGTTTGTAGTGTAAACTCAGTTGCTGTGCTGGAATTTAAGAGTGGGACAATAGTTCAAAATAATAGCGGAGTGCGAGTAGTATGAGTAGTATTCCAATAGCAATCATGACAAATCATGTCATCACATAGCATTTCAACCAGATCAACAAGTCAATAGTGACCCAAGCGCTTATAGATTTCCACACCTATCGCCTACCAGCTGGAGCTACACAGTCGGCTAAGTAGTTGTATGAAGCAATTCAGGCAGAATGTATAAATTATATAGTAGTATCCACATACGCAATTATAAGCACATAGCTTTGTCCAAAAGTATGAAAATAGTTTAGCACATAAGTAAAACAGTTTAAAAGAGATTTGAGTATCATTTTCCCCCAAGGAAAACGGTTTAAAAGTGAGGCTATGAGAACTCACATTAGGTAAGGATGAAAGTGGCTGAAAGTAGATGATCATTGAATAACGTGCAACGGTGCCCGGTCACGACCTATTAATGAAGTTTTATTTTAGAGATATGGTATATGAAATGAAATAATGCACATGCGTTTGTAAAAGAATTTGTATAAACGTTGTAAAAGATTTTGTATCATTGTTGTGTGATGATTGATAAGTTTGACTCGATGAACTTATGTCAACGTACGTGGTATATAGGTATACAATACACGACCCACCACACACACACATATATATATATAATATCATATATATATGATATAAATAAATATATAATATATATATAATATGAAAAATATATAATAATATATATATACATATATATATAATATATATATATCTATATATTATATATTATATATATATACTAAATACATATTATATATATAATTATACATATATATATATATTATATAGATGAATACAAATAAGAAAATAATTAGTAATCTAGACTAAATAGTAAGGGTAAGAAAATAAGATTAATTGAACGGTGACGTGGAACAAGAAATAAGTAACGGAAATAAATAAATATTAATAAATAAGAAATAACTGAATAAGAGTAAAATTGGGAAAATACAAATTGAATAGATATGAATAAATAGTATAAGAATTAAATAATTAAGAACTTAACGAAAAGATTAAATAAAAAAAAAATTAGCGTACCATAAAGAATCTATTCAGATAAATAGAAAGAAATAAATAAATAGAACTTAAACTCAAATATAATAATATTAAATAAATAAGAATTAAATAAATAAGAATTAAATAAAAAAGAATTAAATAAATAAGAATTTAATAAATAAGAATTAAATAAATAAGAATTTAATAAGTGAATTTAAACATGTTTCAGCAATTTACCCAATCCCAAAGTTATTTAGATAAGACGTTCTTGATACCATTGGTATCAATGTTTTAGACACACATATTAAATAATAGAAGTTTTACATAAGATTATATTTTCTTTTGTCTTTTAGTCGGATGTTAAAATAATATTTTATTTATTTATCTTTTTGTCGGGTTTCTATAAAATAGCTAGTATTTAGTTTATTTATTTATGTTTAAATGTGGTGTTTTAAAATAATGTGATTTCATCATTTTTTATCGGGTTTTAAGGAAATGAGTTTATATAAAAATATTTTTTAAGTATAAGATATTTATAGTCACTTTCCAAAGTCATAGACTTTATAACACAACGCTTTCCCAATATTGATCGCTTTCGTCAAATACAAATTTCAAAACCATATTTTTTTTATGTTTCGACCAACACGCTCTTACGGTTTACTTAAATTACATCAATTCGACTATATACGTTCATTCGATATTTTTGTTTTACAAGGTCCGATATAAAGCCCGTTAGTCATTGGGCCTTATAGCCCGATAATAGTCCACAAGTGTATAGTTTAAGTTTAGTCCATTAGACATTGGGCCTTATGACCCATTAATAGTCCACAAGTGATTTCCATTTAGTAGTTGTTAGTTTAGCTCATTTACAAGGTATATGTTTTAGTCTGTAAATCATTTTAAATAAGTCTAAGTCCACTAGTTAGTTAGTCGTTCTAATAAGTCAAATATTATTTTGATTAATAAGCCGTTTAAAATAAGTAAAATATAAGCCGAAGAACATTATGTGAAAGTAAGCCGAGCCGTAGGCTTTTTATATAAGCCAAAACATTATTGGGCCTTGTTGGGCTTTTCGGTCCATTAAACCCAAACGAATATAGCAAGTACCATAAGCCCAAACATAAGTCCAATAAGCTATATAATAAGCAAATAAGCACATTTAGTATCAAAATAATCTAGAATATAAGCCACAAAATAATCCAAGACTATTAAAGGGGTCGGAATAAGCTACGGCTTATTCCCCCTTGTTGGTTCGAGAGCCTATAAGCCCAAATAAGCTATGGTAAATTTAAAAATAAGCTAATAAGCTTAAAACCCTTTTTATCTTTGAAAATAAGTAAGGAAAATAAACTGAAAGTTTGAAATAAGCCAACACACTCTTTCTTATGGTTTTCATTTATGCCAAGCCCTAATAAGCCCCAAATAAGCACTTCGAGTGCTTATTAATAAGCCAAAATTGAAATAAGCAAACCCACAAACTCAAAATATACTTCTAATATATCAAAATGACCACCACAACACAATTATACTTTCCTTATATTTTCTTGTTAATATATTCGAACCAAACATACACCTTTTAATTTTTTGTAGTTTTTAAAACTTAGATTTTTACAAAAACGTTTGTACGACTAGTGTTTATGCGTGATTATAAGCAGAAAAGTACAAAAGGATTAAGAAAATAAAGACTTGTAAATAAGGGTTTTAAGAGGATATTAGAGTTAACTGAACAACCCAAACGTTGTTTTATTTACCCAACGATCACTAGAATCAAACCCGAGTGTATTTAAGCTTCCCTGTTCTTGAGACAAGATGATAAATTTATGGTTTTGTTGTTTTTGTTGTGTGCGTCCAACCCAAAGGGAAAGATGAAAAGGAGAGAGATTTTGATGTGTATTTTTGGTGTTGTTGTGTGTGTGTTTTTGAAATGAGGAAATAGAAAAAAGTTGCATGTACATGATCACTAAAATTTTGCTATGTTGTCTCCTCTAGGGGGCCGATTAGGGTACAAGGCAAAAAAAGAATCCCAAGCTTTTTATAACTATAAATTTTTGTGTAGTTTTCTTGTTCTGATAAGTGTAAACGTAGACCCGTCTTTCTCACTTTAAACAAGGTCCTTATAAATTATGAAATGTTTTATTAAAGTTAAGTTTATAGGAGTATAATAAAGTAGTCTATATGAAATTTTAATTATTGTCGTGCCGGTACGCGTTGTTTGACGTTTTTTCGCTACGCGCGGGAAGATTTCCCGGTAAGTGACCAATGCACACGTAAATGTTTAAAAAGTGATAATTTGAAATAAAAATGATTTATTTTTGTAGAAAATTTGATGCAGATTAGTTAAAATCAAAATATTTACATTCTTTTTTTATTTATGTTTCTTGTTTGACAATAAACTTTGGTTAGGAAAGTATCAATTTCTAATCAATTATAAATTTAAGAAAAAGGAAAGTCAAATCAATCTTTATTTAGATTGATTCTAGTTTTCCTATAAATAGTGGGTATTTTCTTTGTATTGAGATGTGTTTTGAGTTTTGATAATAATCAAAGCTTTTGCTTTGATCGAGTTCTATCGATCCAATTGTTCTTTTAATTCGTATGTTATTCGACCGTTAACGATCCACATCATTTGGTATCCGAGCCAGGTTTCGATCGTGGGACCTGTGGGTTATGGGCACACATGCTTTTGAGAAACCTACAAGTTTATTAAATAAGAGAATTTCTCATTTTGAGAATTTTGGATTGGTTCTTGTGTTTGTGTGGCTTGTTTTTATATTCGATCTGCATCATTTGGTATCAAGAGCTATGGTAATAATGGTCAAACGGAATCATGGAGAGCATCTAATTCGTAGATTCGTCGAACGAGGCAACGAACCAGAAACACGTGACGTGAAGATCGCAAGCCTCAAGCAACGGATTCAAGAACTCGAGTTCTCGCAGTTACAGCAGGACTCGCCGATAAAAGAGGCGAAAACTGAGTCCAACATCTCGGACAATGGGTCAGAGGACGTCAATCCTTTTGGCGGAGGAAACCCTGGGTTTCATGATGAATCAGAACCTATCATCTGGGATATAGGGGATGAGGAAGAGGAGTATCCTTTTGTTAATAAATATCTAAGTTTTCAAGAAGAACCTATCGTGTTAGTAGAAGAGGAATCGTGTCCTGTTTACGACACCGATAATGAAGAATAAGAATCGATGCCGGTATATGATACTGATATTGAAGATGTCATTGATGAGGAGGAAGGATTTGTTGGGAAAGGAGGAATTAGTAGAGAAGAAGACAACATAGAAGACGTTGTAGTTGTGGCTAATGATCTTTGTTATTCAATAATCCAAACTATTTTAAGTGTTGATTTTGAGGAAGACATCAATACAAAATCACACGAGTTGATGTCGTTTGAAAAAGTATTCTTATCAAGGTTAGCCAAAGTTCATTCATATTTCTAATTTGTAAAAAGTATCAAGAATGGTATTTGAAAGCTCCACCCATGGTCGATAAATTAGGTTTTAAGACGATCAAGGTTCGAGGTCGAGTCGTTATAAAGAAAGGGAATTTGATGCAGGGGATACAAATTTGGATGCTACGAGTATAAGGGACGAGTAAGGCAAACTCGAGGACGAGTTTTTTCAAGTGGGGGAAGATGATGCAGATTCGTCAAAGTCAAAATATTTACTTTCTTTTTTTTATTTATGTTTCTTGTTTAACAATAAACTTTGGTTAGGAAATTATCAATTTCTAATCAATTGTAAATTTAAGAAAAAGGAAAGTCAAATCAATCTTTATTTAGATTGATTCTAGTTTTCCTATAAATGGTGGGTCTTTTCTTTGTATTGAGATATGTATTGAGTTTGATAATAATAAAAGCTTTTGCTTTGATCGAGTTCTATTGATCCAATTGTTCTTTTAATTCGTATGTTGTTCGGCCGTTAACGATCCGCATTAAAATTGTTGGTTGACAGCGGTTACATCGTAACTGTTTTATGTACAGTAAAAGTCAACAGAAGTTAAAATTTGAATTGTGCTATAGAAATTCAACGGGATAGTAATATGAAAATATAAATTCATAGTATTTTAGGATACTATAACTTAGGAAAAATCACCGGTTATCATAGTCATGCCCCCTTAAGAGAATTTCATCCTAAAATTCAACTAGTGCAACTTCCAAAAAGGTGCGGGTACGTAAGTCTCATTTGATCCTCTCGTTCCCAGGTAAATTCGGGTCCTAGCTTTGAGTCCCCTCTAATTTTTAAATCAAAATCTTTTCTCGTTTAAGTTGCTTAACTTTTCTAACTAGAGTTTCATTTGGTTCTTCCATAACATGAAATCAATCATCAAATTGAATTCCTATGGGGTGATAACTAGCTAATCATCAGCTAGGCTTTATTTAGGGTTCATCGTATGCAAACCACTAAAATCCAGAGGGTGTTTGTAGGTCAAGGTGACAAATTTCGCTAACGAAACTGCTAGTCCAGTGTAACGACCTAGTCTACTGTATTAGAATCAACAATTTTATCTTTTTTTATTATAAAAGACTAATGCTTGTACTTAGAATTCAATGGAGGTCAATTTCATCATGAAAGAATTAAAAGTCAAATCAGGACTCTGTGTTGTGGTCATAGCTTATGTGGCATGGTTAAATACTACTAAAAGTTGAGATCATGACATTTCTATCCAAGCTTATCTTACTAAGTAAAAAGGAGTGTCAGTCTAAAGTAACTATCAGGCAGCTATATTGGCGAGGGTAGCTTTCCCGTCCTTGAGTAAAATTATCATAAACCTTAAGCTAAGTAACAACTTTAAATCTAACTTAACTCCATAACTCAATCAAATAAGGACTGTCATGAAACTAAGCTAAGCATCAAGTTGTCATTACAAACTTAACATTTTTGAAAAGTTTGCTCAATCTTGGGTTCGCTCAAAACAAACAAATGGGTATCTATGGCTTAGATTGATGAGATTAGCTAAGAAGTTTAGGGGTACAATCAAGGCAAGTGAGTCGTTCATAGGGAAATTGGTAAAGACGATGAGGGAGGAGGCGTCATGTGACAGAACATCAGGTATCTATCGAGGAGAGGAGGATCCGTTGTTCTCTATACGGTCTTCATCATAATCCAAAAAGGCTTGCACGAAATAGGGTATGAGTCGGTGTAGATTGGCACGAACACTTGTTACTAGTGCAATCGATCAGATCACTTTTCTTGAGGCTGCACAACATAGCTAATTTGTGGAGATTGTGGTTTGATTGGTTTCTTATAGACTCACGAAGGTCGATATATTCGTCAAAAGTAAGTTGGAAAGATCAACGTGAAGGAAGAATGAAGAACCTGCTCGCGTTTGATGTCTGGTGCCAAAAGATGTTTTGCGACTTCTTCTTCGTACCGTCATGTAAATCGTGAATCGAAGAGATTAGATAGAGTGCTAGTTGCAAAATTTGTAGGTGGAGAACAATTTGTTACTGAAGAAATCATTGAAGATGGGAGTCGTTGGCCAAATATCAAGGTAAGAACTACATGGGATAGAAAGATTATTAGGGCTGGATCTCTCAATGGAGGAACGATCGCCAAACATAAAGATTGAAGAAGTAAGAATAAAAGCTTCCCATTGTGAAAAAGGTTGTTTCAAGGCTATTAAAGGAAATGTGAAGGAATATCAAATTCGTAGTATAGAGTTGCCAGGATAAAAAATAAATAAAAGAATATGTATACTCTCATTTGACATCTCTTTCTTCCTTCCTTAACAAACACACACACACACACACACTGCACACACACCCCATTGAATCGAAGAAAAGGAAAAAAATAAAACGGCAATATACATTTCATGTCATCTCTCTCCTCATCGTGTAGACGACGAGGTCACATTTCGCTAGCAAACGACGAGGTTTGCGGTGTGGTGGCGAGGGACACGTCAGATTTGGCGAAGAAGATCGTCGTGACACCCATTGCTCTTACGCTATGAAAGGCAGGATGGGCATTATTGGTAATTATCACTTAAATAATCTTCAAATTGTCGCTTATTATTAATACATTTTACTAAAGAGAGGTACACTCTTGGTAAAAGCGTTCGCAATGCACGTTTTTCCATGGCTGGTATTTACTATTTTCCCCCTCTCCCACTTACGGCGATATTTACTATGTGTTTTTTTTGTAATTTTCCACCGCTTCTCCTACTTTTGGCGATACTTACTATGAGATCGTCTTTGGTATATATGCTCTCTCTCGCTCTTTCTTTGTCTCCCACATTTATCTTCTCTTAGGGTTCTGTTTGGCGTTGGTTATCTTTTGGTTTGGGTTTCTGACTGACGTCCATTCTGATGATTGTTGGTCTGGTTGGGGTTTCCACGCTGACATGGTTTTCAGACTGAGATTAGTTCAAAAGAAAGTTGGGTTTAGTATTCGAGGTTTCCAGCGCTAACATTTATTTGAAAAATGTTTGTCTTTTTTTTAATTTTTCTGTTTAGGGTTTATGTTCCAAGTAGTTTGTGTTATGGATATGGATATAGTGAGATGCTGAAAATGGATTAAAGTTTTGGTACTAAAATTAAGTAAAATGTGTTGGTTTATTGTTTTTTGGAATTGCAGATTTGTTTGTTTCTATATAGGGTTTATGTTCGAAGTTAGTTTGTGTTATGGGTATGGATGTATGAGCCGCTGAGATTAGGTTAGCGTTTGTTACTAAAATTAAGTAAAATGTGTTGGTTTATTGTTTTTCGAAATTGCATGTTTGTTAGTTTAGCCTTTCTCAGAATCCTGAATAAAAAATGGCCATGTTACAGGAGTGACTGTGGTCTGTCTTTTGAATGGTTGTTTGTTGATATCATTTTTCTTTTTTGGTATGTTTCTGCAATAAATGTGTGGTTGTTTGGGATGTTCTTTGTGGGTAATACCGTAATAGGGTCCCGTAATTTGGCGTGGTATCCTGAATTTGTATTTGTAGCCATGGCAGGTCAATGTTAAGCTACCCATATCTTGGCGGGGCATCATGAGTTTGTGTTTGTAGATATTTGGTTATGGGTTGTGGTGTCATGCTTTGGCGTGGTAATAAGAATTCGTGTTTGCAGCCATGGCGGGTCGCTGTTAAGCTACCCGTATCTTGGCGGGGCATCATGAGTTTGTGTTTGCAGCCATTTAGTTATGAGTTTTGGTGGTACTTTTGCGTGGTATTGTGAATTCGTGTTTGCAGCCATGGCGGGTCGCTATTAAGCTACCCATATCTTGGCGTGGCATCATAAGTTCGCTTGCACCAATTTGTTTATAGGTTGTGGTGCCTTAGGCGATGAAGATGCTGTCATGCGCGTGCTTATTGCGGTCTACATACATCGTTTGGTGGTTGACCTTGGTGGGTAAAAGAGCCATTTTTTGTGGCGTGGCATCCCGGCGGCGTGGTTGCAGCCATTATGGGTCAACCATCTATTTTTTTTGTTTTGCGAGTGCGCTTTTGAGCCATTATATTGTTACTTTTGTTTACGCCTCTTGGCGGGGCAACACAAGTTTGTGCTTACAGCCAGGCCGTATTGAAGGTAACATGGAATTGGGAGGGGGACAGAAAAGTAAATATTGTCGTATGAAAGGCGCGCTATTCTTAATACCAGCCATGAAAAACGCGCATTGCGAACGCTTATACCAAGAGCGTATCGCTCTTTAGTAAAATGTATTGCTTATGGATATAGTAAGTTGTTGAAATTGGATTAAGGTTTTGTTCTAAAATGTGGGTTTTTTTTTGGTTTATTTATTGTTTACTCGGAATTGCACGTGTGGTTAGTTTAGCCTTCCTAGAATTGAGAATAACAAGTGGCCATGTAATAGGTGTGGTGTGGTCTGTTTTTGGAAATGTTGTTCGCTGAATCGGTATTCTTTTTGTTCCTTTGGTAGCAACTACGCAGTTTGTTTGGAAATGCTCTTGTGGGTAATAGCGGCTTTTACTATGTGTGGTTTACAAATATATGTTTGCAGCCATTGCAGATCGCCTGTTAACTACCTGTATCTTGGGTGATGCATTCTGAGTTTATGTTTGTAGCTATGTTTTTATGGGTTAGAGGGGTGCGCACATTGGTTTGTATTGCGAATTCGTGTTTTCATCCATGGCGAATCACTGTTAAGAGATCAATATCTTGGTGGGGCATCATGAGTTTGAGTTTCTAGCCATTTGGTTATGGGTCGTGGTGCCTTCGGCGTCGAAGATATTGCCATTGGCGTGCTTATTGCGGCTTACATATACCATTTGGTGTTTGGCGTCGGTGGGTGAAGGATCCTTTTTTTTGGTGTGGCATCATGGCGGCGTGGTTGCAGCCATTCTTTGTGTGCTATATAAAGTTCATGGATTGCTGTTTCTTGGCGGGGCGTTTATACTAACGCAGCCATGGCGGTTCTCCCGACTTTGTAGCTAAAACAATGCTTTTTAGTAAAATGTACTAATATTGGTGTGTTATATAGAGTGGCAGAATTCACGTATCTTGTATAACAACCCCCCCCCACAGCCCCCCCCAAATTGTGTGTGCGGGGGGGGTTATAAAAACCTGTAATTTTTATCAATGTAATTATCCATCTATTAAATTAGATGCACTATAATATCCATCTATTATATATATACCACCTTTTTATAGGGAATTTTTTTTGCTTTATCTCATTATGCAACGTAACTTGCATCTCTAAAGTAAACGAGCTCATGCAACCTCCACCAATACCATCTATATCTATGTTTATATCATGTAAACATCCTAATATTTTAAGTCTATATCTTAATATCATTTTTACCAAGTACATTATCCAGTTAACGTACCATTTATAATGTTATATCAAAATAGACTTTATCCGTTAACGTTTATATCAAAACCCTAATTATAATGTATACATATAAAATGAATGTGCAAACCTTCAAGCATGTGTACAAGGGTACAATGCACAACATTTGAAATATATTTTCCCTCCAAGTCAATGTACAACTCATTTAAGCTCAATTTACAAGTGAATAATGCAAGAAAACCAAACTAGGTCATTTTACCTCCTAAATCACTTTAGTTTCTTACCATCACTCTAGCACAAGGTACAAGCACTTAATGCATGACTTCTAAACCCTAAACCTTAAACCTTAATCCTAAACTCTAATCTTAATCTTAAACCCTAATTACCCTAATCCTAAACCCTAATACACGTTTTAAAGACCAAAAACCCTAACCTGAAACCCTAAACCACCCGTCACCTTTTTTCTTTCATTTTAACCCATTTAATCAAACAAGCACCTTAAGCAAGCATCTTAGCACCACCATGACATCACTACCATGTCATAAGCAAGCAACTAAGCACCTCCATCACCTCCCTTGGCCACCAAGTTTGGCATTGTCATCCTATGTTAACCTAACCCACATACACCCTCACCACCTTGCATAACTACTCTCCTAGCTTCCATGAATCACCTATAGCCTTCCTTAGTCATTTATCTACAGCCCTTCACCCTTAGCCACCAAGAAAACTTAGGCACCAAGGGTTTTCACCCCTATATAAGTCGAATCCAGGTAACCCTTTCAAATCACACCTCAAATCTTCATCACAAACACAAATGGAGTTCTAGCTTAGCCAAGGAAGAAGTAGAAGGTCCATAAGATCAGAATACAAGCCAAGAATCAAGAGAAAGAAGCCATTGAAGGCGTTTCTAAGCGTACAAACCTGAAAACCCCATTTTGACCCATTTTAGTTCAAGTAAACTTATAATCTTGTTTGAAGCCTTGAATCCTCAAACCCATGTGTTTTTGGCTAAAACGCTAAAAATGGCTCGTTTTGATTTTCAAGCTAACGAATCCTTTTTCTAAACTTTTGTTATGTTAGAACATATTATTTTAGTTTATTCTAATAAGCTATAACCTGCAAATATCATTTAGAATCCTAAAATAAGCTTGCATGGCTTTTTGGACTTAATTTGTAAATTATTTCTATGCAAGGGGTATATATTGTAACTTTCTAAAATTTATAACTAGAGGGGCTGAAAATTATTCTAAAGTTCTAACTATAAGGACCTACCTTTCAAAGTTCTAAATTTAAAGGTTTAATATTTATAAACTTACTATATAAAGGACTAAACTTGTAAAAATTTATAAATAGAAGGTATATATTGCCATTTTTGCAAACTTAAAAATATAAAATATAATATTTTTATATAAATTATAAAAATATATATTAATATTATAAGACTCGATTTTATTAAAACCCGACACATTTATCATTATTGATCATCGATCGACGCATTATAAAACAATTACATTATATATTTAACGTAATTTATCATCGACTAACTTTTGAAGAAACTTAAAATTTTATCGTATCACGTTACTAGGGAGCTTCATGTGAGGAGTTTCATTTGGATATACATTTTGACGAGTTTGCTGGATTTACAATTTAAAGTGTCCTGACTCCTCAAACGTTTACTACATGACCTCTGAATTATGATGGCCCGAACTGTGATGTAATATTTCCATAAATTAATAAATCAAAGTAATACGTTAAACTCTATAAAGTTTTGAAACATAAACAATCACACTAAAACTTGACATATTACTCCAGGTTGCGTGACAAGGCTGTTTACTTTCATTTCATCTACTTTTGTCATCAATCAGATTTCTCCTGATAAGGTGAGTTCATAGTTTCGCATTTAACTCTTTTAAATGTTTCATAAACCCGTGAGGGAGATACATGCTATAAACCATGAATACAAGTGTTTTCTAAATGTATGTTATCATGATATATTATTGCATCTGTTGTCTAAGTCCCTTTATGCCAAAAGATCCCCACCATCATGGACCATTAATCACTTGCGAGTGAACGCGAATATTGTGGATAGGCCTATCGGGGTTGACGAATCCCGTTTGTGTTAGCCGGATAGGTAATCAAACACACTATATTTGAAACTCATAGGTATATGGAAATTATCTACACGGGGGCCATTATCATTATATAAATCATTATTGATATATACACAAGTTAGTTTGAGTGCCATGAGCTTAGACGCAATAATATTGTTTTCTATAATAGTTGTACTAATTGCAATTATTACACTTATGGGTGTATAACAACGTAACCCACTATTGAACTTGTATTCAAACTGTTTAACATAAACCAATGAATTTCACTCAACCTTTGTGTTGACTTTTAGTATGTTTATCTTAGGTAACTGAGCACTTTATGGCACGGAGTGGCACGGACTTTTAAAGAATGGCTAAACTGTTATATTCAAATTTATGTTTTTCATTGTAGAATTTGGGAGCTTCTGGTTTTGTAAAAAACTCTGATGAAATAATAAATGATAACTTATCTTTTAAAAACGTCTCTTTTGAATTGTTTTCTATGATTATGACTGTTGTACTATGAAATAATACCCCAGATTAGCTTCCGCTGCTATATGTCAAAAATAGGGGCATTATAGATTGGTATCAAGAGCCACAATTATAGAGAACAAGGCTGAAACCTTAACTATAACTATTTTTCTTTTTCCATCCAAGAAAGTCCTCCGTGCCACTAATCTTCCAGAATAGTATGTAAAGTACATAACTATTATACTATTATATAAATAACTTACGATGTCTTCTCCCAGCCACCTTACTTCCAATATTAAGGATGCTTTTTCTTCTAACTTTCCGAACTATATCCCGGCTTCCCTGGACTATTTCCCAGCTTCATCAGGAAAAACCTATTCTAGCTCTTCAAATAACTCATTTGGTTTAGTTCCAATAGCTTCACCAACTCTTTCACTTTTTCATGATGACCCCTATATGAAGGTCATGCATGCATACTATGCTAAAGAATCACCTATTCCACCGCCAACTATTGTACCTCCATCTTCAATGCTATCTTCAATGTTTAATCCTTAAGAATTCTTTCTTCCTGAGGAATTATTACCATTTAAGAAAAGAGGTCGTGACGGATCATCCTCCTCTACATCTAAACTACCTCAAGCATTTAAGATAGGAGAAAGCTCTCGTAAGACAAGTTTGGAACGTCACAAGGAGCAAATTGAGGAAATTTTGAATCACCTAGATGAACTCTCTCGATCGCATTGAGCACATAGAAGACAAGATAGAAGGTCTTGGAAAAGGTCGGGTGATCATACAACAAGATTTTGACAATCTGGAAGCTGAACTCTAAGAGTCTCATACTCAAATGGCTAAACTTCAAAGAAAGGAAATGGGAAATAACAGCAGGATTGCTCTGGCTCGCTTCAGGATTGCTAATCTAGAATAAATCATCGAAGATATTCAGGCTCATCACCAAGCAGATAAGGAAAGTCTCCTGAATGCAATCTATGAACACAAGAACAGCCAGGAAGGACCATCGAACTACTAGATTAGATACTAGTTATAACTTTTAACCTAGCCACGGGATGTGTGGTATAAATAACAACACTTGTTAAATTTTGACTATGTACAGTACAAAGACAAGTCGTTCATGATATAATATAATGGTGATCCCATTTTATATTCATCATATGTTTTATATTACATCTCCGTCTTCATCATTATGAATCATACCGTGACTTCTAATAAATCAGATGCTTGTTAGAATCCATATCAAATAAGTATCTATGATTTCAATATCACTATTGTTAAAAATGCTTAAAGTTCAAAAATAAGCATTGCATTTTAAGACTTATGATATCATTCTTATTACGTGTTATCCTATGTTGATAGAATGCCTCCCAAAAGGACATCAACATCTGAAGCACTAGCCATGACTCAAGCTGCCATCAGGAAACTAGTTGCAGACAGTGTTATCGCAGCTCTGGAAGCACAAGTTACAACAATGGCAAATGCTGACAATACCAATAGGAACACCAGAGAAAGATAAGCTCCTGTAGCAAGACAGTGTAGCTACAGAGAGTTCATGAGCTGCCAACCTATCAACTTCAAAGGTTCAGAAAGAGCTATTGGACTTATCCGCTGGTTTAAGCGAACTGAATCAGTGTTTTCCCGTAGCAACTATATCGAAGACTACAAGGTGAAGTTTGCTACTGGTACTTTAA
Organism: Tanacetum coccineum; assembly: GCA_026074375.1. Lineage (NCBI taxonomy): Eukaryota > Viridiplantae > Streptophyta > Magnoliopsida > Asterales > Asteraceae > Tanacetum > Tanacetum coccineum. The sequence goes on from BQNB010071019.1 coordinate 28,004, forward strand.
GTGAAGAAGCTATATCCTGGTGGAATTATTTTGCTCAACCTATCGGGATAGAAGAAGCTTACAATATTACCTAGGTTGAATTCAAGAAGCTGTTAATAAAGAAGTATTGTCCCCGAACTAAAGTCTGAAAGATGGAAGACAAATTTTACCATCTGACTGTGAAGGAGAATGATCTCAAGATATATGTGAGAAGATTCTAGCAATTGGCAACCTTGTTACCCACTATGGTGCCGGATTCTGAGAAAATGATGCAAGTTTTCATCGAGGGATTGCCTCGAAGTATTGAAGGGAATGTTACCGCCTCTAAACCTCAAACTCTAGAGTACGCCATTAACATAGCCCAGAGGCTAATGGATCAAGTAACAAAGCACACTCTAGTGCAAGTATCAAGTGATCACAAACAAAAGTTTTACGACAGAAGAACTTTCAACAACAACAACTACCGTAACACCAACACCAACAACCACTACAATAATCACCAACCATAATAGAACAGAAGACAGGAAACCTTCAGGGCTTATGCTGCCAACCCAACTGAAAACAATGGGTATATTGGAAACCGTCCTTTATGTAAGAAATGCACTCTACATCACATAGAACCTTGTACTGTCAAGTATAATACTTGCAACAAGGTGGGCCATCTGACCAAGAACTGCATAAACAAAGGGCCAGCCACTAGAAGTAATCTGCTACCAGGGATAGTTACTTGTCATGCCTGTGGAGAGAAAGGGCATTATGCAAATTAGTGCCGAAAGACCACCAACAACAATGCCTAGGGAAGAGCCTACATGTTGAGGGATAGGAATGCTCACCAAGACCCGAACATAGTCATGGGTATGTTCCTTCTAAACCAACATCTAGCTAGAGTATTATTTGATTCTAGAACTGATAAAAGCTTCGTATCCATATCTCTTGCCTCTAAGCTAAATATTCTACCTATTACAATAGATACCTTTTACAATATCAAAATGGCTGATGGAAACCTAGTAAGCACAAACACCGTTATTCAAGGTGCAACTCTGACTTCATTAAACCAACCTTTTGAAATTGATCTTATGCCTATCAAATTCGGTAGTTTCGACGTCGTTATTGGTATGGATTGGTTATCCAAGTATCATGCTAAAATTCTCTATGACGAGAAAGTCATCCACATCCCAATCAATGGTGAAACTTTGATCATTCGAGGTGACCAAAGTAAAACCAAACTAAGTCTCATATCCTATATAAAAACCGAAAGATATATATCCTGAGGTTGTCAAGTTTTCGTAATCTAAGTAATGGAAAAGAAGTCAGACAAAAAAAGACTAGAAGATATCCCAGTAGTCAGAGAATTCCCAGAAGTTTTTCCAGAAGATCTACCTGGCCTTTCTCCCGTTCGCCAAGTAGAATTCTAAATCAATCTAATTCCAGGAGCGACACCTGTAGCCCGAGCACCTTATAGATTAGATCCTTCATAAATGCATGAACTATCTAACCAACTTTAAGAGTTAGCAGACCGAGGTTTTATCAAACCAAGTACTTCACCTTGGGGAGCTCCTATCTTGTTTGTCAAAAAGAAAGACGGATCTTTCAAAATATGTATCGATTACCAAGAGTTGAATAAACTTACCGTAAAGAATCGGTACCCATTACCCAGGATTGATGAATTATTTGACCAACTTCAAGGTTCGAGTGTCTACTCGAAGATTGACTTAAGATCAAGCTATCATCAACTGACAATAAGTGATGAAGATATTCCTAAGAATGCTTTTAGAACAAGATACGGACATTATGAATTTCAAGTGATGCCATTTGGTTTAACTAACACGCTGCTGTATTTATGGATCTCATAAAATGTATGTGTAAACCATACTTGGATAAATTTGTGATAGTATTCATCGATGATATTCTCATATACTCTCGTAACAAAGAAGAGCAAGCAAATCATTTGAGAAATATCCTAGAATTACTCAAGAAAGAGAAGTTGTATGCCAAGTTCGCCAAGTGTGATTTTTGGATTCGTATCGTGCAATTTCTTGGACACTTAATTGATAATCAAGGACTTCATGTTGACCCTGCCAAGATTGAAGCAATTAAGAATTGGACATCTCCTACTACACCCACAGAAATACGTCAATTCTTAGGACTCGCCGGTTATTATTGGAGATTTATCAAAGATTTCTCGAAGATTGCAAAGTCTTTGACTGAATTAACCTAGAAAAACAAGAAGTATATCTGGGGAGAAAACCAAGAGTCGGCTTTTCAACTACTAAAACAGAAGCTATGTGAAGCTCCAATCTTAGCATTACCAGAAGGAAATAACAATTTTGTTGCCTAATCCTCAACACAACACAATATCATGCAACAACATGCCATATGCAGTCACATAATGTCCACACGCAATCAAAACACAGAATCACAACAATTCAAAACATTTCCAAAACACTTAGCATCATTTCCATCCCAATTTAAAACATTAAAAAAAGGGGACTATGAAACTCACCTGATGCTTAGCTTCCCAGACGATTTCAACAAAAGCTTCACAAACACTTCACGGATAATCTAAACAATTAAGCACACAATAAGCTACCATCAATTAGGCATTCAACCCAATATGATGTAACCTCAACTATGATGGATATCTAAGCTATCTATCATAGTTCTATACTTGATTTCACCCTTTTCCAACTCTTATATATGCCATTTATACTTCAATACTACACTTTAAATTTTCTAGATTAGAGCAGAATTTTATACTCACTTACGCGCCCTAAACGTACCACTTAAACACTTCCATAATTCTAACCAAAATTCACCATGCTACATATATGTCTTATGAACCTCTCCTAGCTCTCCCAAAGTCATTACCCTTTTACAAATACCCTTTATAAATTCATTAATCCAAAGTGTCTAGAATTCGGCTAGAATCTGACCCCCTAAAAGTATGACGTTAGATAAATCAAAACCAAAACTGAAATTCGTCACAGTTTTACACACTGATTTTGTAAAGACCTTTTGACCCACTTCCCGACCATAAAAACTCACGAACCACTTGAATGGAAAGTTAACTCTTTAGAGTTATCTTCCAGTATATTGTCAAATTGTTATTGATAATTTATGATTGAGTTATGACCGTTACAAAACTGCCTAATTTTCTGTAGTGAATTAAACAACTAATTCGGGCAATCTAGACCCTAATGCATGATTAAATCACGAAACCAATTGAACCAATGATCAAACAATCATCATTAAACTATAAACTCCAGAAAATTTAAAACCCTAATTTATAAACCCTAATTTATTTTCATGATTAAACATAATCCACAGCTTAGATTACAAGTAATTAAAATAAAACTAGAAATACACAAAAATTTGAAAAATACCATAACCCAAAAAATTCTTCCTTTTTCTCCTCTGATCGGTCGAGCAATAGGGGAGGAGGGTTATGAGATTTATTTTGTATTTATAGGCCCCCAATTAATTATAGATAATATCTAATTAGAGTTTGTTTCCTTTTAAAACTCTTTTTTTTCTTTTCTTTCCCATTATCCTCTTTAAATTCGTTTTTACTATTCATCTATAAAAAAATTTATTTATTTATTATTTACTTAATTATTTGCTTTACCTTAAGTTTTTATAAAAACCTAAGCTTATAACTGATGGATAAAGCGAGAAGACTATCCAAACTCTCGAGGATATGCTACGTGCTTGTGTGATCGACTTTGGAAATGGTTGGGTTAGACATTTGCCACTAGTTGAGTTTTCTTACAACAACAATTATCACGCTAGCATCAAGGCTGCACCATTCGAGGCACTTTACGGTCGAAAGTGTCGTTTACTTGTTTGTTGGGCCGAGGTTAGACAAGTTCAACTCACCGGTCCAAAAATAGTACAAGAGAAAACCGAGAAGGTTATTCAAATCAAACAAAGGATGCAAGCCGCCCGTGACCAACAAAAGAGTTATGCTGATTTAAAGCGTAAGCAGGTGGAATTTCAAGTTGGGAATAAAGTTATGCTTAAAGTTTCACCTTGGAAAGGGGTCATACGTTTTGGCAAATGGGGGAAGTTAAACCCTAGATATGTTGGACCTTTCAAGGTGCTGGAAAAGGTTGGATCCGTTGCTCACAAGCTTGGGTTTCCTCAAGGCTTGAGCAAGGTTCACAATACATTTCATGTATCCAACTTGAAGAGATGTTATTCCGACGAACCATTAGCCGTTCTATTGGAAGGACTTCATATTGATGATAAGCTCCATTTTGTGGAAGAACCCGTAGAGATCATGGATCGAGAAGTCAAATGGTTGAAGCAAAGCTGTATCCTAATTGCCAAAGGTCTATGGAACTCCAGGAGAGGTCCTGAGTTAACATGGGAACGTGAAGACCAATTTCAAAAGAAGTATCCGCATCTTTTCACTAAACCCGTACCTTCGTCAAGTGTTGCAACTTGAGCCTTGAGGACAAGGCTCTTCTAACGGGTGGAGACTGTAACATTTCACATTTTTAGGTCATTTATGACTTCATTTATTCCATTATTTATTTTTAGAGTTTTACGCATTCGCTTTTAATTATTATCGTATAGTTAAATCGCGTAAACTAAAAATCAACATTCAACGTAAACGAGCACCAAACAAATAAAAGTATGGTCAAGCAAGTGTTATATAATTATTATGAGAATAATTATTAACTTTTCACATTTTAATTTTATTGGTTACTTAAAACGTTTATGTTTCGCAATAAAATACATTTAGGCATACCCGGAAGCACCAATACCCATCTATACTCAAATACCCACATTTATACCCAATACACAAAATCAACTCATTTAATCAACAAATAAGCCATAGTTCCGGATCTATATATATGCATACACACTTAATACCTTTCAAATTTCACAAGTATACTTTCTTAAACCAACACTTCACTTGCCATTT
>BQNB010071020.1:0-32912 GCA_026074375.1 Tanacetum coccineum
TTGGCATTTTAAGTCCGTTTTTGGTTATTTTAGCTTGTTTTTTAAAGGTAAAAGGTATGTGTATTTAAGCACATACCAGCTATCCTGATTTATTATTGCCTTTGTTTACCGCCATTACAACATCTTTTAATCATGAACCATTAATCACTTACGAGTGAACGCGAATATTATGTATAGATCTATTGGGGGTGACGACTCCCGTTGGTGTACCCGTACATTGGGTAACCAAACGCACTGTATTTGAAAAAAATGGGTAACTTTGACAAGTTACCTTTCCAAGAGGACTTTGGTTCCTCAAATGTCACTGAGGTGATTTCTATGTTAACGTATTGGTTGCATAAGCTTAGAGTAATAATATTATTTTCCTATGTTAATTGTATTCGTTGCAATTATTACACTTACCTTGACTTGTATTCAAACATTTCATTACTAAACATTGTGAATTTCACTCAACCATTGTGTTGACCCTTTTAGCATGTTTATCTCAGGTAACTAGCAAACTATGGCACGGTGTGGCATTAGACTTGGGGACGTCCAATTTGTTATCATTCAAACTTTATGTTTTCAATGTATTTTGGAACCTCTCTTTTGTAAAACTCTGATATATTATTGAATGATAACTAAATTTTTGAAAACGTCTCTTTTGAGTTATTTTCTATGATTATGACCGTTGATTCATGAAGTAATACCCCAAATTAGTTTCCGCTACTATATGTCAAATATCGAGGAGTTAGAGATTGGTATCAAGAGCCTCGGTTATAGAGAACAAGGTTTAAACCTAAACTATAACTACTTTTTTCCATCAAAGTCCTTCGTGCCACTACATTTCCTGAATAGTATGTAAAGATACATAACTATTATACTATTATATAACTAACTTATGTTATTTATACTGGGTTGTTTTATAATTATGTCTTCATCCACCTACCCTATTATCGTCTCATCTGATTCCAATGTTGAGGATGGTTTTCCTCTACAAATACTCCTAACTATACTCCGGTTTCACCGGATTATTTCCCAGCCTCATCGAGAAACACCTCTCTTGATCATTCAGATGATTTATCTAAGTATCTTTTGGCCTCACTAGCCATCTCACCTTTCCATGATGATCCGTATATGAAGGTCATGCAAGCATATAATGCTACTGATAATTAATCACCTATTCCACTACTACGAGTTCATATTGCTCCACCAACTATTTTGTCACCATCACCAATGCTTAATCCCCAAGATTTATTTCTTCCTAAGGAGATTTTACCACCTCTGAAACGATCCTGTTCCTGACCATCCTCCTCTACTTCTGCCCTACCTCAAGTATTTGAGATTGGAGAAAGTTCTCATAAGATGCCTCTAGAGCGTCATGAGGAGCAGATCGAGACTATTTTGAATCACTTAGATGTGCTCCCTCTCGAGTGCATTGAGCACATGGAAGATAAGATAGAAGGTCTTGGTAATTACCGTGTAATCATTCAACAAGATTTTGACAAACTAGAATCTGAACTTCATGAAGCCCGTGCCCAGATTGTTGGATTTTAGAGAAAGCAAATGGGACATGTTGACGAGGTTGTTCTTGCTCGCGTCATGACTTCTACTCTAGAGATACTTATTAAGGATATCCAGGTTCGCCACCAATCAGATATGAAGAATCTTCTAGACAAGATTCATAAGCTCAAGAACCACAAGGGAGGACTACCAGGCTACTAGACTAGATCCTTATCGTTTACAGCTTTTGTTAGAATCCAACCACTGGATGTGTGGCATAAATAATGACACTTGTCAAATTTGACTATGTAAAATATATAGACAAGTTGTTTATGACTTAATACAGTGGTAATTTCCATTATACTTCGCTGTTTTATGATACCGATTTACGTATATCATGGTTGTCTATCCTATGTCCTGTATTACGATTACTCATGTACGGTATGATCCATAATGAGTTATCTAAGTGGCCGCGGGATCATACCGAGACCACTAAGAAGTGAACTAGTCCCCGAGAAACCTAATGAGTTAGATGCTTGTTAGAGTATTATTTGATTCAGGAGTCGATAAAAGCTTTGTATCCATATCTCCTGCTTCTATGCTTAATATCCCACCAATTACACTAGAAACTACCTACGACATTAAAATGGCCGATGGAAACCTGGTAGGCACTAATACCGTTATCCAAGGTTGCACCTTGACTTTGTTAAACCAACCTTTCGAAATTGATCTCATGTCAATTAAACTCGGTAGTTTCGACGTCGTCATTGGTATGGATTGGTTATTCAAGTATCATGCTAGAATTATCTATGATGAGAAAGTCATCCACATCCTTATCGACGGTGAAACTTTGCTCATCCGAGGTGATCGAAGTAAAACCCGACTAAACCTCATATCCTGTATAAAAACCGAAAGGTATATATCTAGAGGATATCAAGTTTTCGTAGCCCAAGTAATGGAGAAGAAGTCAGATGAAAAACAGTAGTCAGAGAATTTCCAAAAGTTTTTCCTGAAAACCTACCCGGCCTTCCTCCCATTCGCCAAGTAGAATTTCAAATTTATTTATTTCCAGGAGCGGCAACAGTAGCCCGAGCATCTTACAAATTAGCTCCTTCAAAAATGCTGGAAGTATCAAACGAACTTCAAGAGTTAGCATGCCGAGGTTTTTTTCGCCCAAGTACTTCACCCTTGGGAGCTCTTGTCTTATTTGTTAAAAAGAAAGGCGGATCTTTTAGAATGTGTATCGATTACCGAGAGCTAAACAAACTCACCATAAAGAATCGTTACCCATTACCCAGGATCGACAATTTATTCGACCAACTTCAAGGTTTAAGTGTTTACTCGAATATTGACTTAAGATCAGGTTATCATCAACTCAGAGTCAGTGACGAAGATATTCCCAATACTGCTTTCAGAATAAGATACGGACACTACGAATTTCAAGTAATGTCATTTGGTTTAACTAACGCACCTACTGTGTTCATGGATCTCATGAACCGTATGTGTAAACCATACATGGATAAATTTATGATAGTGTTCATTAATGATATTCTAATCAACTCCCGTAACAAAGAAGAACACGTAGATCACTTGAGAATAATCATGGAATTACTAAAAAAGGAGAAATTGTATGCTAATTTTTCCAAATGTGATTTTTGGATCAATATCGTGCAATTTCTCGGGCACATAATTGATAGCCAAGGAATTCACGTTGACCTCGCCAAGATTGAAGCAGTTAAAAATTGGGCATCTCCTACCACACCCACAAAAGTACGCCAATTCTTAGGACTTGCCGGCTACTATCAGAGATTTATTAAATATTTTTCAAAGATTGCAAAGTCTTTGACTGAATTAACCCAGAAAAACAAGAAGTATATCTAGGGAGAAGACCAAGAGTCAACTTTCCAACTGTTAAAACAGAAGCTTTATGAAGCTCTAATCTTAGCATCACCAGAAGGAAACGATGATTTTGTCGTTTACTATGATGCATCACATCAAGGTCTGGGAGCAGTGTTAATGTAAAAAGAAAAAATTATTGCATATGCATCCCCACAACTTAAGCCTCATGAAGAGAACTATACCACACACGACCTTGAATTAGGAGTAGTAGTGTTTGCTCTTAAAATTTTGAGACACTATCTGTATGGCAGAAAGTGTACTGTGTTCACTGATCATAAAATCCTTCAACATATTCTTGATCAGAAAGAATTGAACATGAGACAACGCTGTTGGTTAGAATTGCTCGCAGATTACGATTGTGAGATTCGCTACCATCCTGGAAAGGCAAATGTTGTAGCAGATGCCTTAAGCCGGAAGGAACGAATTAAACCACTCTGAGTTAGAGCATTAGTCATGACCCTTCACCCAAAATTACCATCACAAACCCTAAAAGCCCAAACCGAGGCAATCAAAGAAGAGAACATCAAAGCTGAGAACCTACAAGGAATAGACAAAGCATTTGAAGTACGTCCTGATGGAACCCGATGTATCAAGTATCGAAGTTGGTTACCACTCTTTGGTAATTTGAGGGACTTAATCATGCATGAGTCTCATAAATCAAAATAATCCATCCACCCAGGTTCTAACAAAATATATCAGGATTTAAAGAAACTCTATTGGTGGCCTAACATGAAGGCGATCGTCGCTGAATATGTTGGCAAGTGTTTGACATGCTCTAGAGTTAAAGCAGAATGTCAGAAGCCATCCGGCTTACTGATACAACCAAAGATACCTACATGAAAATGGGAAAGAATAACAATGGACTTCGTTACAAAACTACCCAAAACATCAAGTGGACATGACATAATTTGGGCCATTGTAGACCGTCTTACCAAATCAGCACATTTTATCCCCACCAAAGCAACGTATAGTATGGAAACCCTTACAAGGATGTATATAAAGGAGATAGTTTCACGGCATGGAGTGCCGATATCCATCATATCAGATCGTGATAGTCATTTCACATCCAGATTTTGGAAGCCAATGCAGAATGCTTTGGGTACTCAATTAGACTTGAGTACGGCATATCATCCTGAGACAGACGGGTAAAGTGAAAGAACTATCCAAACACTCAAAGACATGCTTCGAGCCTGTGTTATAGATTTTGGAAAAGGATGGGAGAGACACTTACCACTGGTAGAATTTTCCTACAATAACAGCTACCATGCCAGTATTAAGGCAGCACCATTCGAGGCACTTTATGGTCGAAAGTGTCGATCACCTGTCTGCTGGGCTGAAGTTGGAGATGTCCAACTCATGGAACCAGAGATAATCCATAAAACCACCAAAAAGATAGTTCAAATCCGACAATGCTTGCAAGCTGCAAGAGGCCGGCAAAGGAGTTATGCCAATGTAAGGCGAAAGCCTTTGGAATTCCAAGTTGGAGATCATGTTATGTTGAAAGTATCACCTCGAAAAGGTGTCATTCGATTCGGAAAGAAAGGAAAGCATAACCCCCGGTACATTGGACCATTTAAGATCCTTAAAAGGGTCGGCCCAATGGCATACATACTTGAGCTTCCTGAAGAACTTAGTAATGTCCATTGTACCTTCAACATTTCTAATCTAAAGAAATGCCTATCTGACGAATCCCTCATCATTCCAATGAAAGAGCTTCGGCTCAATGAAAAACTCAACTTTGTGGAAGAACCAATATAAATTATAGATTGAGAAGTCTAGCAACTGAGACAAAGTCGTATCCCTATAGTCAATGTAAGATTGAACTATAAAAAGGGGCAAGAATTCACGTGGGAACGCGAAGATCAAATTCGTGCCAAGTATCCACATTTATTTCCAAACATCACTCCAACATCCAACAAAATCTCGAGATGAGATTTCTTTAAGGTTGGGAGACTATAACAACCTATAATTTTCTCCTACGTAATTATCCATCTATTAAATTAGATGCAATATTCCTCAGTATAATTTCCATCTATTAAATTAGATGCAACCATTTTCATGGAAAGATTTTTGCTTTTTTTCATCCATAATGTAACGTAACTTACATTACCAAAGTAAACGAGCTCACGCAACCTACTAATGCCAATTCCATCAGCGTTTATGTCAAGTAAACATTATAATATGTCAAGCAATATGTTCTAAACTTCATTTTTACCATACGCTATTTATTTAACGTACCATTTAAAATGTTTATTATAAAACAGATTTATACGTTAAACGTTTATATCAAAACCCCGATTACGTATAAGATTTCCATATAAAACAAATGTACAAGCTTTCAAGGCATGTGTACAAGTGTACAATATTCGAATACCTTTTCCCTCCAAAACCCTAGTACAACTCCTTTAAGCTTATGGTGCAACCCGATATATCACAACATTCAAACTAGCCTATTTTCCCTCTAATTTTATAAGGTATTTCGTACCACTTCTTAAGCACAAGATGCAAGCTTCTTAAGTATCACATTTGAACCATAGTTTCCCTCTATCTCATCCCATAGCTTGTCCTAAATTCAAAACCCTAACCCAAAACCCTAATGAACCCGTAACACCTTAACTAGCTCGAACCAAGCAAGCACCCTCCACCATGATCCACCACCTTGTCCCTATCACCCTAGCACCTTGTCACCACCCTTGAGCCCCAAGATTAAGCACCTCAACACCTCACCACCTCCTTGTAAGCTACTTTCCACCTTATACCCCAAGTTGAACCTTCTTGTCACCACCTTGGCAAACCGAACCCCTCTTCACCTCCTAAGACATCTCTAAGCTAGTTCTAGCCCTTCATAGTCATACTTAGCAAACCCTTGTCTACCACTCTTTATATCTTGGCCACCACTCCACACAACTTGGCCACTACTCTTCTTTGGCCTATATATATACCCGAAACACATACACATTCAAAAATACATAATTTTATCAAACACACTCACTTGCTCTTGACATATTTTAAACCAAAGAAGAAAAATAGAAGATCTTTAAGATATTTTGGAACCAAGGGATAAGAAAAGAAGAGTTCTTGAATTCATCTCCTAAGTTTTGGGTTACATTTCGACCCATTTCACCCATTTCATATGCTAGTAAGTCTTTTTACTTGTTCAATAAGCTCTTGATAAGTTTTAGATCCTTTATAAGCTCTTATACACTTTCATGATCAAATGAGTTAAGTTCTTAAACCCTAAACCTACTCATTTGGTTTTCCTAAACCAAACGCGCCTTTAGAAACCTTAAAACCCTTTTCATAATCCTAATAAGCTATAAGCCATAAGCTTTTCTATTAAGCTATTTTATCATTTCTTTAAGCTTAGAAACAAACTCTAAAAGTTCTAAGCCATCGGGTTAATATTTCTAAACCAAACGTACCCATTTTGGATTTTTAAGCTCATAAGCTCTTTTCATACGCTACAAGCTCGTAAAACTTACTTATTTTAGCTTATAGTAATAAGCCATAAGCTGCAAATTGATTTTGAGATCAAAAATATAAAGATCATGGAATTTGGACTAAAAACGCAAAACATTTCATGCATAAGGGTATATATTGTAATTTTAGAAACTATATAACTTTTGGGCCAAAAGTGTAATTATCCTAAAGTTAAACTTCAGGGGTTTGTTTTGCCATACTCTAAAGTTAAAGGTTTAAATGTTTTAAAATTATATATAAAGGGTTAAATTTGTAAATTAATATATACCAAGGGTATAAATTATCACTTTCATATTCTTAAGGGTATAAAATGTAATATTTTAATATTAATTATAAAACTATATTTAAATATTATAAGACTCGATTTTGTTAAAGTCTGACACATTTGTCGTTATCATTCGTCGATCGAAACACTATAAAATAATTATGTTATATACTACATCTGTCCCACATTAAGTGTCCAGATTGAATTTTTTAAGTCTTTTTTCTTTATCTTTGACCTTAATTATTTCTTTTTATGTTATATGATTCTTGATGTAAAATATATAAATTGATAGAGTTTTGAATATATTGTTCATTGGTATAATTTTCATTAAGTATTATATAATACAAACACAAATATCTACGGTCAAAGTTAATGACAAAAGACTTCAAAAAGTCAAACTGGACACTTAATATGGGACGGAGGGAGTATTTAACATAATTTATCATCCACTAGCTTTTGAAGAAACTTAAAAGGATAAAATCCTATTATTTAAACTATAATGTATCTCATTACTAGGGAATTTCATGTGAGGGGCTTTCATTTGGTTAGACGTTTTGACGAGTTGCTGGATTTACGATTTAAAGTGTCCTAGCTCCTTAAACGTTTACTGTATGACCTCTGGATTATGATAGCCCGAACAGTGATATGATGTTTTCAAAAACTAATAAACCAAAATCATTTACGTTAAACTTTATGAAATAAAGTTTTGAAACAATCAAACTAAGACTTGACATATTACCCCAGGTTACGTGACGAGGCTGTTTACTTCCATTTGAAATAAATTTCAAATCAATCAACTACCTTATCAAGGTGAGTTCATAGTCCCACCTTTACATGTTTTCTAAACACCCGTGGGGGGATACATGCTATAAACCATGAATACAAGTATTTTCCAACTGTATGCTATCCTGATATATTATTGCCTAAGTTTACCTCTACTGCCAATATCATTTAATCATGAACCATTAATCACTTGTGAGTGAACGCGAATATTGTGGATAGATCTATTGGGATTGACGAATCCCGTTTGTGTTTACCTGTACATGAGGAAATCAAACGCACTATATTTGAGAATAATGGGTAACTTTGGCAAGTTACCTTTCCAAGAGGACATTCGTTCCTCAATAATGTCACTGAGGTGATTTCCATGTTAACGTGTTGGTGTCATGAGCTTAGGGCCATAATACTATTTTCCATGATAATTGTAATTGTACAATTATTACCACTTATGATGACTTGTATTCAACTATTACATTTCAAACCTATGAATTTCACTCAATCTTTATGTTGACCTTTTTAGCATGTTTATCTCTGGTAATTGAGCAACCTATGGCACGGAGTGGCATTGGACTTGAGGACGTCCAAACTTGTTATCATTAGAACTCTATGTTTTCATATGTATTTTGGGTCCTCCTTTTTGTAAAACTCTGAAATAATATTGAATGATAACTAAATTTTCCAAAACGTCTCTTTTGAGTCGTTTTCTATGATTATGACTATTGATTCATGAAGTAATACCCCAATTTAGCTTCCGCTGCTATATGTCAAATAAGGAGGTGTTACATTTTACGATGACACTCACAAACAAGCTCTTGGTTATCAAAATCCGTTCAATCTTAAAAAAGCTCAGCGTATTAAACCAACATTATATGATGGTAGTGTTATTGTTAAAGAACATGCTATGATTTTTGTGATTGATGATGAAGAGACATTGATGTTGGAAGAAGCGAGTCGATCAAAGATGCTTGATAAACCAAATGATCCAATTTCACTAAAACAAAAAATTAATATTTCTCTAATTGATTATTCAAAGCTGAATAAAATAAAAGAAGATTTTGGTAAACATTTTATCACTCAAAAAGAATTGTCTAAAGAACAAGCTTTCTGGTTAAAACATTCGAACTATAATCCTGACACATCTGTTAAGTCACATACACCTGTTAGAATTGAACCTCCTAGTGAACTTCCTAGGGTAAGTTTAGTAAATGAAAGTCTTAAAAAGCTAAAATATCAACTCGCCAGTTTTGACAGGGTCATGAAAATAAGAACCACAACATACAAAAGCTTATTTTGTAACTGAAATAATTCCATTTTTAAAAGTTTTAAAAGATACATTTAATTCATTTGATAAAATTCTTTTAAATGAAATTACTGAAGTTCAAACTGTTTTTAACCAAATGGAAGCGGTTGTTGATCGGTGTTCTGTAGACAAAAACGCTTTTAAAATTCAAATAAAACAGCTTAGCATTGACAATGATTAACTCTTGAAACAAATCATGTCTCAAGAAATTGTGCATATTACTGTGAATTCTGTGGATATTCTTGATGTGAAAAAGTCATGTGTAAAGGAATGCAATAAGTGTCTGGAACTTGAGACTGAGCTTCTCAAAAAGAAAGATTTGATTGAAAAGGATGTTTACGATAAACTTTTGAAAAGTTACTCAACACTTGAAAAGCATTGCATTTCTATGGAATTAACAACTAAACTGAATCAAGAAATTTTTTAAAAGGATAATTTTTGTGAAAACCAAAATGCTCCTACATTTAATTAATTATTTGAAATAAATGAATTGAAAGCTCAGTCATAAAAAAAGGACAAGGTCATAAGTAAGTTGAAGGATAAGATTAAATCGTTGAGTGGAAAAGATAATGTGGAAAATGTACAGAAATACATTGATGAGATTGAAATGATAAACATTGAGTTGGAGCATAGTGTGACAAAATTACTTTCTAAAAATAAAAATTTAAGAAAAGGGCGAGAGCATTTGAAATCAATTTACAAAGACTAATTTGACTCAATTAGAAAGACACGTGTTTAGTCAAAAGAACGTTGTGACTCTTTAATTGCTCAAATTAATGCAAAGTCCATTGAAAATTTGAATTTAAATGCTCAACTTCAAGAAAAGGTTTTTGCTATTGCAGCATTGAAAAATGAATTAAGAAAACTTAAAGGGAAAAATCTTTTCAATACTGCTATTTCAAAACCTAGTGCCACTATTACTCCAGGAATGTTCAAGCTAGAAATAGAACCTATTTCTCATAGACTTAAGAACAACAGGGATGCCCATGAGGTTTATCTTGAAAAGACTATAGAAAATACTGACACCCTTCGTAGACTTGTAGAATGCGCTAGAAAACAGAATCCTAGTGAACCTTTATTAGAATCTGCTTGCATGTTTACAAAACGTGTTCAGGAATTGTTAGTCTATGTCTCTAAGACATGCCAATGAACAAGGACAAAAAGGTTAGGTTTGCTAAACCTGTCACATCTTCATGCAACATTCCCAAGCAGATTGATTCTCTTAAAACCAAAGATTCTAACTAGCCTTTTTTTTACTTCTACAGGAGTAAAACCTACTACTAGTACCAGCGGATCAAAGCCTTGAGGCAATACAAAGATTAATAGGATCACGCAACCACCAAGTAGTAATAAGAAGAATAACGTTGAAGACCACTCTAGGAAAGTTAAATATAGTTTAAATAAGATGAATTCTGTTTCTGAACCTACCAGTAATGCTCATATTAAGCATTCTGTGAGAGATGCTAAGTTTAAATCTATTTGTGCTATCTGTAACAAATGTTTGTTTGATGCCAATCATGATATGTGTGTTATTGATTTTGTGAATGATGTGAATGTGCGATCGAAATCTAAATCTAAAAGAAATAAAATGAAAAAAGTATGGAAACCTACGATGTCAGCCTTCATGTTTGGCCACCAAAATAATTTCTTCACATCTTGGTACATCTTTTCGGAACCGGGATGGATAGAATATTTCGACTTGTGGGATTCGTGCATAATCACGGATCTTAAGTCTCCATAGCAAGGTATCCAACTCCTGCTGTGTAAGCATAGTGTCCCATCGGCACGCGGTTCCAGTCTTTCCTTGGGTATATCCCTTCGGATCATACCTCCTACGTCTTCATTTACGATATTCTCTGGTTTCTGGGCTTCGATCTGAGCTTCTAATATTCGTTTGGGAAGATCCAAACCAATTGTCATAACTAAGGCTCGAACCCGCAATGGCTCAATCCGTTCCTTACGGCTCAGCGCATCGGCCACTACGTTTGCTTTCCCTGGATGATAACGAATATCACAATCGTAGTCACTCAGCAATTCTAGCCATGTGCGGTTGTCATGTTAGCTCCTTCTGAGCGAGAATGTGTTGTAGGCTGTTATGGTCGGTGAATACGGTGCATCTTTTTTATTTCATTTTTTTTTTTATTTTATATTTTTTATGTTTCCGTAAAGATAGTGTCTCCATATCTTTAATGGGCAACACTACCGATCCAACTCCAAATCGTGGGTGGTGTAGTTTCTTCTCGGTACTTTTAATGTCGAGAAGCATAGGCAATCACATTCTCTCGCTGCATTAACACGCCACCTAAGCCTTTGTGTGACGCATCACAGTATACTCAAAAGTCATCGCTCCTTTAGGTAAAGCCAGATTTAGGGCACTGCACAGCTTCTGCTTTATCAACCTTGAAAGCGTTTCTTTCCTTTCTCCCCAATCGAACTTGATTCCCTTCTGAGTAAGTTTCGTCATTGACTTAGCAATCTTCGAAAATCCTTCAATGAACCTTCGATAGTAACCAGCAAGACCTAGAAATTGGCGGATCTCCGTTGGGGTCTTTGGAGATGCCCAATCCTTGATAGACTCTATCTTGGCCGGGTCCACATGTATGCCTCTACTATCAATGACATGTCGAGAATTATACTTCAGAATCCAAACATTTCACATTTTGAAAACTTTGGTACAACTTATTCCTCCTTAAGCAATTCCAAAATTGCTTTAAGGTGTTCTTCATGCTCCCTTTCGTCCTTTGAATAAATAAGTATGTCATCGATGAAGACGATTACGAACTTATCCAAGTAAGGTTTGCACACTCGGTTCATGAGGTCCATGAATACCGCAGGTGCGTTTGTCAGTCCGAATGGCATAACCTGGAACTCGTAATGGCCATACCGAGTTCGAAATGCCGTCTTTGGAATGTCTTGTTCTCGTACTCTAAGCTGGTGATACCCGGATCTCAGATCTATCTTCGAATAAATGTGGATCCTTGAAGTTGGTCAAACAATTAGTCGTTCTCGGGAGTGGATACGAATTCCTTTACTGTCAGCTTGTTCAACTCGCGGTAGTCGATGCACATCCTGAACGAACCGTCCTTCTTTTTGACAAATAAGACCGGGGCTCCCCAAGGTGAGGAACTAGGCCTTATGAAACCTTTGTCAGAAAGCTCTTGTAATTGTTCTGACAATTCCTTCATTTCGGATGGGGCCAATCGATATGGTGCTCGAGCTACGGGAGCAGCTCCTGGAACTAAGTCGATTTGAAATTCTACTGGTCGAGCTGGGGGAAGACCTGGCAAGTCCTCGGGAAACACTTCTGGAAAATCTCGGACGATTGGCACGTCCTCTATCTGTTTCCTTTCCGACTTGTCCTCCTCTTTCTTGGCGGATATCTGTGCTAAAAAGACCTGGCATCCCTTGGCCATGTACTCTTGAGCTTTTGAATATGAGATAACTGCCAACCGGGACTCTCTCCCGTTGCTACTTTCGTTTCCGCAAAAAGTCAAAGTTTCATTCCCGTAGGGAATTTGAACAAGCTTCTCATCGCATACGATCACGGCGTGATATCTTCTTAACCAGTCCATACCGATAATGACATCGAAACTACCCAATTCTACTGGCATTAGATCTATGTTGAACGGATGGTCTAAGAAATTTAAGGTGCAACCTCGTATAATGGTGTCTATCTTGACTAATTTTCCATCAGCTAATTCGACATCATAACAATTTTCTAGTGAAGTTGGGGCGATGTTTATCAGGGAACTAAATGCAGTGGATATAAAACTTCTATCGGCACCAGTGTCGAATAAGATAGATGCATAGTGGTTATTTAAGAGGAACGTACCAGTGACGACATTCGCATCAGGGTTTCCTGGTGCATTTCCCCTCTTTTCTGCATTCCCAACTGCATAAACCCATCCTTGTGCATTCCCATTTCCTCCATTTTTATTCTTCAGTTTTGGACAATCTCTCTTGAAGTGTCCTGGTGCTCCACACTCAAAACAACCATTTCCTTTGGGAGTTGCCCCATTGCCCTTCTGAGTGTTAGCAACATTTGCGTTGCCAGTATTTCTGCAATCGCGAGCAAAGTGCCCTATCTTGTTGCACTTGTGGCACCTCTGGGTGCACGGGCCATTGTGGTGGAGATGACACTTGTTACACTTGGGCAAGGATCCCCCATAAGGCTTCCTTTCGCCTGTCCCCATGTTGTAGACTTTGGCGACATTCTGCCTTTTGAAGGGTTGTTGTTGGTGACCATGGTTGTTTCTGGATGAATCATCAGCCCTCCTTTTGTTGTCAGATTGCCTTTCCGCGTAGGTGAGGAGTTTCCGGTCCATCAAGTCATTGGCCAACTCAATAGTCTCATCCAATGTCTTGGGTTTGGCAGCTTTGACGTTCCCATAAATGTTGTCAGGAAGTCCACTGAGGTACTTGTCAACCTTCTCAGTTTCATTGGCAACGAACTTGGTACATATCAAGGTTAACTCTTGGAAACGTTCAGTGTATGCTGGAACATCGTTTCCTTTGACTTTTAGGTTCCACAGCTCAATCTCTAACTTCTTGATTTCGCCTTGTGGACAGTACTTGTCTGTCATCTTTTTCTTGAGTACATCCCAAGTCATTGCATATGCCTCTGGACCTAAGGTTCTTATCTGTCCATTCCACCAAGTCAAAGCAGCACCTAACAGAGTGCAGGTGGCAAACTTTACTTGGTTCTCAATAGCACAACCACTGATATGGAAAACTGATTCCATCTTTTCAATCCATCGAGTTAAACCGACCACGCCTTCAGCCCCTTTGAAGTTCAAAGGTTGACACTTCATGACACAGCGAAAAACAAGGGCGCGCAGTTTGCACGTTCCTTCGGTTATCCCCGTGCGAACTGTGGCTTCCATCTCCATTGGTGGCGTTTCGCAAGAGAGCTTGGTCGATCATTGCTTGGATGGATTCGGGGGTCATGTTGTTTGGGTTGGTGTTATTGATAGGGGTATTTGGTCCTCCTCTGGTTGTAGGTGCCATGATTTGTCTAGATCACAAAAGACAAAACACGAGGTTATATGACAGAATATAATAATATATGGATGAGAAAATCAACACAAGAGAAGTATATAGTACAAAGTAACACATCCATTTCATTCATAACTTTGAAAATTTTACATGAAATAGTCGTCTGAATACACATAGTTACGAATACTAATGATCCTAAGGCTATGCTAGCGGGGAAAAACCCCGAATACTTTGCATGCCTTACAATGTTCCTAGCAAGATACAATAACTTTAGTCACTAAATGTGGATCTGGCGGCATCCCTAGTAAGCCTCCTGGTGACATGGAATTCCTCGCTTTGGTCCCGACTGTCTAGCTCTCCTCCGCTGCTCTCGCAGTGCTAACAACTCAGCCTGCATGTCGCTCATCTCTCGCCTCATATCTCTGATGACTCGGAGAGTCTCTACCATCTGGTCCTGGCGCCTACGATCAGTCTCTCGAAGCGCTGCTAACTCAGTCTGCTGCATATGAAAACGAGTCTCGTGTACCTGGTGCTGTGTCTGAATGAGAGTACTCTGCAGCTGTAGTGAGTTCTGGTGTGCTTGTAGATAGGTCTCATGTGCATAACACATGATCACGATGGGTCTGAAGCTCCTGATGAGTCGCCTGCTCAATCCTATCGAATAGCCCAAGCCTGCGGGAAGTATAGGCCTCCTCTTCCACCATCCATACTGTCTCCTGGAGAGTCATCCTATCCCCCATAAGTAAGTCGACCCGCTGCGAGTTCATCTCGACTCGCTGTGACATACGAGACCTACTATCCTGTGCGTCCTCTAGCAAGGCATACAAGTCCTGTGTATCCCGCTCATGGAGCTCAGCAAGCTCTACGACCCTAGTGTTGACCTCTTCCCTGTCATTAGGGCAATCTATGAACTGGCCTCTGCCGGATCTTCCAAGTATCCTAATCCCGTACCCAACATTCTATTCCCTGTCGCCTCTCTCAGCATTACCATGCTGGACAAACCCCATAATCTATCCCTTGACCTCTGACAGGTCTAGCAGTGGAACTCTCTCCGATCTCATATCTGGAGCCTATAGTGGACAAATGCAACCTCTTGCGGGGAGGCTGCTCAGGATCTGGAATATCATCCTTACCGGTCAACAAGGTGATGGTATGGATAGAGATGGTGGTAGTGGTGGTAGTGAAGGTGGTGGTAATGCGGCAGTAACTGCATCAATGAGAGCCTGGGTGGATGCTATCCTGAGTGTCTGGATTTGGGTTAGACACCCAGATGATGGTGGTAAAGTGGTGAATGTGCAGGTGGAGCCTGCACCTAGCAAGGCGGCTTCACCCTGCAGTGGGTGGTGATAGTGAGATAGGTGGTGATGGGATGGAGTGGTCTTGGCCTGGAAGTCTCTCAACCTCTGCCTTGTGGAAAGGATATGGAGTCTGGGGGTCGGCGGTAATCTAGCCCCAAATGTATGTCAGTGGAGGGGTGGTGGTATACCGGCTTGTTCCTTAGGTGGGAAAACAGGCCTCATCAGCAGGTATGATGGTAGTGGTCAGACGGCGCTAAGTGCTTCCTCTCCTCCTCGTCCTCCTCCTCCTCCTCGGTTCCTCATCCCTCATCCCTCGGCGTTCATCCCTAGCTGAATCGCGTCCTCATATCTCCTCATCTCCCCCGTCCATAGGATAGTCAACCGGACCATCCTCTGTCTCATCATCCTCATACTCCTCCGGATCCTCCTCGGGATCCGACTCAGTAACATATCCGGGTGACTCAGTAGTAGGTGAATCACTAGGCGGTAATGGCTGTTCCTTCAGCCGGAGGAAAAAAACTCATGGTATCCTCCAAGGGTATGTACTAGGGGTATATAGGCTCCGGACGTAGTCAGGATCATGTGACTGTATGAACATAGGCTCACGTCATTCCTCATTCTGAGGAACTGGTAGAATCTGTAGGGTTAATTTGGGACTAGTATGTATCTGGTGATGGTGGGCTACTGGCTGTGAGCGGGGAGTAGTCGTATCCTAGTACGAGGACCCGTGGATGCTCGCCTCCCTCCGATATCTCCTCATAATGGCTCCCCAGAAAGCTTGCGGGCTCAGAGTCGGTGTAGGACGGATGTGTGGTTACATCTGATGTCGCAGAAGAATTGGTTACTGCAAAAGTAAAATAACTTACATAAGTATCTCTTATAAGAAAATTTGATAGGTATTGTCTGTTAGGCTTTGTATAGTAAAGTCCTCCATAAGTAGTATACCGTAATTTTTTTATTATTTATATACTGTATATCAATTGGGTAAGCACTTTAGTTCCCCTACTAATGCTTAACCAATTGCATGTCATATAAACATTTTATGCGTAGAGTAAAACAAGTAATGCACTGTATTCCCCTCTCAAATCCATTTGTGGAATAAACAGTTTTTGAAAATGGTTATAGTCCAGACAAAATCTTTTGACCTGGTTCTCTATAACCTTGGCTCTGGTACCAATCTGTAACACCCTCAAATCTGAGTATGCAGCGGAATGTTGAATATCCGAAGGCGTTACATTATTGGGTCAATAGCAAAGATCTAGAACGTCTATAACGTGTCGTTTGAAAAAGTTACTTGGATTAAACAAATATCCTTGTTTGTTACATAATGCTATGGCTTCAAATAGTTCAAAAAATAGGTAAAGATGTTGGTTTATAACAATTGTCCCCAAAAAAAAAAAAAAAAAAAAAAAAAAAAAAAAAAAAAAAAAAAAAATAAAAAAAAAAAAAAAAAAAAAAAAAAAAAAGTGTATTAAGACTCAAATCTTAAGTGTTGATCTTAATTATTGATCCCAATGTATCATCGCACCCTCGTTGCCTTATTGACCTGAAAAAAACATGCTTAAACGTCAACATAAAGTTGGTGAATTCATAGGTTTATGAAAATCAATTGTAGGACCGCAAGATTTCCAAGGTGCATGAATTAAGAAACAAATGCTCAACATCATAAAAAGTTAATTACGTTTCTAAGTCATGACACGGGCTCGACATATATGGATATGCAAATATTAATTTACCAACAGGTGTCGTGAATGATGTGCTAACCCTGCTACATCCCAAGTGCGACATGGTATGCGTTTCGTTCCAGTGATAAGCTAGTCACCCGATCGGGGTATGTCGATCTCCTGATAGAAGCTATCTAACATTGCGCCACACAATGTAATTCCCAATCCATCTATGCCCAATTAACAGTTCTATGATCATTGAAATAATGGGTTTTGGTCCTTAGGCAAACACGTATCATGGTAATTAAACAATGTACACTTGCGTCCAGTTTGTAAAACAAAAGCATGTTATCCCCCAAGGATGTGTGTAAACATTTAAAATAATTGTAAAAGCATGGGGCTATGAACTCACCTTAGCCGGTAGTTCTCCTGAATTGATAACAAATATCCAAGTAAGCATGGATCCACCGTTTAAGTACCTAAAGTAAAGTACGGTCAAGTCGTAGTTTACACATTTAGGACTAACGACTCATTGTATAAACTAAATCCCATTTTAAGTTTATATATACCGTGATCACTTGTGTGGTAACACACAAGATTATTGTATTTATAATTTCGATGGTTTTCGAGAAACGTGAAATCGTTTCCGCTTAATAAATATATCATATTTATTACTTCTTGATAATAATATTTGATCATTACTCGAAACATAAACGTATATATATATTTTAGTATATGTATTTATCCCGCTTGTACTCACTTAAGTTTATAAACCAAGACTTTTGTTTTATCAAAGTAAATCATAAGTTTCCTAGATTTACGGTTTCAGTCCCTTCGTTTTATAGTTTTTATTTATTTACAAGTGAACCTCCAAGTTTTAATATTTATTAAAACTTATCATTTATTCACAACTCTAGCCCTTATTTACCTAGTTTCGTGATGTGACGATAATGGTCCTTATGATTCTATAGTTTTTGAAAAAGTGACGAGTTCTAACCTTCTACTTTTCGTTAATTACAATATCGGTCCCCCTAGTTTTCAAATTTAACTTAAAGGTTCAATTCGAGTCCTTACCGTTTAGTTATTTATGAAATTCGTCCTTATAGCTCATGAGTTTTCAACATATGACCTTAACATTTTATTCAAGTTTCGAAAAGGGGAAAACTAGTCCCTCTACTTTTGGTTTTCACATTTTGACCACGAAAAAGGTGTAAAATAGTTTTAATTTGCTTTTTATCCTCAAAATAGATCATGAAAGTTGTTTGGCTTAAAAATAAGCTATTCGAGCTTATTTTTGGCTTAACGGGCCTTATTGGGCCCGTTAAGGTCCGTTTAGCTTTTTAGAGGCCCGTTATAGTTTTAATAAGTCTAAATGTCGTTAATAAGCTCACGTGGGTCGGTTAAGCTTAAAATAAGCTCGGTGAGCTTATTGAAGCTTATCTCGAGCTTATTGGGCTTATAGGCCCAATAACTTAACCCGATAAGGGTGTTTAGAGTTTTTAGACTCTTCCTAGTGCTTTTCCAACTTGTATTAAGCCGAACAAACTGTTTTCTTTTCAGCTTATTCCAAATAAGCCAATTAGCTAAAGCTCATTTCGTTGGGCGGTCTTGGGCCCGTTAAGGCCCGGTAAGGTTTTTAAAGGGTCTTGTTGGGTCCATTAGGGTCCGTTAAGTACATTGAGGTCCTATAAGCACTTAGGAGGTCCGTTACTTATGTAGCTTATTCGATAAGCTAATAAGCTCATCGTTGGGCCTATTGGGCCCGATAGTAACCCGGTAAGGGTTCTAGTGGTTCGGTCTTAACTCTTTTGGGTCCAATGACCTTTCTAGGATCCTTAGAAGGCTTATAGGTTGTTTAAGCTCTCGAATAAGCTGTGGGAGCTTATTCGTGGCGTATGGCTTATTATGTGGACTCGGTAATGGGCTAGATGGCCCACTTGGGTTTGTTTGACTTAATGAAACATGTCAAGAGTCCATTAAGATTCTTAGTTCCATATTAAGCTCATTAAGCCGCGTATAAGCGCACGAATAAGCTGTTAGGCTTATTGTGGCTTATGAGCTCGCATTGGGCTCGCGTTGGACTCGATAGAAAACCCGATAGGAGTTCTAGTGAGGCCCGAATAGTTTTATTAGCGTGTTATATGGTCTCGTCAAATTGTCTAGCATCAAATAAGAGTGCCTAGCATTTTCTAATCGTGACCCGCGACATGCAAACGTTCTTTATTGTCGAATATATGTTTCCATACCCTCATGTCGTGATTACAACATTAGTTTACGTGTAGTTATTTATGCATGGTACCACACAAGGTGGTTTTGTGACATGAAAGTGTGCGTGAACCATGCATGGGTCGAACCATGCATGTTCATGCCCACATTAACTTGGTCACACACAAGTTAACGTAACTCTTTTCAACTAGACATGAATGAACTACTAGAATGTAGATAATTATGAGCTTAGTTCGACTTACAATAGTCCTAGATTCTTGGTTGTGGATTGCCAAGAAAAGCCCGAATTGTTTGCACCTTAAACGGGTTGGTTTTGTAATCCCAAGCTCCAAAACTCGTATACTGTCCTTAATTCCCTTATATGCGATCTTAAACGTCCCTTGTGTCCTTAGAAGGGAAATGTGGGGGTGTATGTGCTCGGTAATGTGAGAACCGTATGCAAGAGGGTATAAACGGGTATGGCTTTTTCTTGGGAGAGTTTAAGGGTCTTGGAAATGTATCAAGTGAGCTTATGAGTGTGTATTTATAGACAATTAATTAGTTACTCACTTCTTAGTCCTATACGAACCAAACCGTGCCCTCCTAAGTGTGGTTTTGTGAAGTTTTAGTTAGCCACACATAGTATTTAGCTAAACCACTAAGTACATGCATTAATGAGCTAGAGATGTACAAGATTTTTTGCTTAGCTAGGAAATCTTATGGGTTGGGGTGTTGTTTCCTTGCTTAACCGCGACATCAAGAGAGGAAAAGGAGCAATAGGTTAATATCCAATGTGTCAAAGATCATTAGGAGACCATTTGTACATGTTTTAATGACTTAGGATTAGTACATGTACCTTTAAAGATCATTAGGGGATTTTGCTAGTAAATAAATCCACATGGGACGATTTGTTGTGGGTTTACTTGCCCATATTCGACACTAAAGTGGTTTAAACACAAGACTTGATTAAATTTTGTGTTTAGGCTCTCAAAGTGGGTATTGGTTTGAGTCTAGGTATGTCTAGGTATTTCCGGGGTGCGTCCAAATGTATTTTATCGCGAAACGTAACCCTTTTACGTGACTAATAAAAATAAAATACGCAAAGTACATAATTATTCTCAAAATAATTATTCCTTACTTGGTTGATTAAACCTTAATTTATTTGGTGAATCGTTTACCATGCTTTGATTATTTCTAGTCTACGCGGTTAGCTAAAAGTAAACATTAAAAGTAAACGCGTATCGGACTAAAATAAATAGTGATCATTAATATAGTCGTACAATGACATGAAAATAAGAAATGTTACACCCCTCCCGCGGTAAGGCTAGCGGTTTATTTTCATCTTAGCATGAAATCATCATTTACTTTCACTGAGTACAAATAAACATCTTCGTCGAGCTTGAAAATCCTCGTTTCAAAGTGAGTAATCCCATACATCTCCTACACCATAATTTTGTACTAACAATATACTTAATATATGCTACAAATTTATTAATTTTTAAACTATTTTAAGATTATAGCATATATTTTTAAAACTACTAAAAATATATGATTTCATATATTTTATAAATAATAGAAATATGTCTATATAAAATACGACTTCCCTCTATCCAAATGTTGCATCTATATATTACTCTATTTTGTAGCCTTACTAACAAGTATTTGCTTAAACACAATGGTAAAATTGGTCAAAAAATAAAATGAGTTCTCTAAACAAAAAAGTACATCGTCCAAAAGTAAATTATTAGTGTGTAGAAACATGTAATCTTATGATCAAACCAAGAACAAGAGTGAGATGTGGGTTGTGATGTTAGAGATAGAATGGATGGAAAATGGATGAAGTGTATTATGATGAAATGTTACAAATGGAACAACCAACCCCTCTCCTAGCCTTGGAGAGGGATTATATACTTCCTATTGTGGCCGGCCCATGGGTTCTAATGGGCTTCCCATGGGTCTTGGGCCGGACTAGATTACTAATCTAATCATTACATAAACTACGAGCTAAGACTATTACAACTTGGAAGTGACCGAACATTTGTGTTTCCAACAATCTCCCCCTAAGGGAGGTCACTCCAATTTACAAAACTTTAAACCTAGCATATGCTTCATCTTTAGTCTTTAGCTCGTACTCTTGACTTTCTCTTGTGAATATGTTGTAGTGATCTTTGATTTCTGGGTTGAGCTTGTTCCTTGAACTTGTATTTGACATTGTGATCTTGAGCATTTTGAGATCATCAACAAAGCACAACCTCTTTGCCATCTTGAAACTTTGTCATCTTGTGGACTTGCGACTTCTGGACCGACATGCTCATACCATTCTTGATTTGATGACTTGGAAAGCTTTAATGTTGCATCTTTCTTGAAATTCTTTAACTTTAACACTTCGTCACTTCTAGAAAGACGTGCGGTATCAGAGTAGCGAAAGTCTTGAAACATGTACTTGAGCTTTCATGATGTCTTTATGTTTGTCGGTAGGGTATGAGCATGTGGCTATGGATCTTTGTGAGACAACTGGAAACAGGTATCTTCACCACCTTCTTTAAGTTTCCTGCAATAAAATAGTTAGCAATAAAGCGGGGGGACGAATATGCTTTGTCATTGCCTGGTTTGGTTGGCGTACCTTCAAATCCGTGAGGATCGGACCTGTGTTCAGATAGAATTCAATTTAAGAAGAATCCTTCTTGACGGATTTCAAGCTGTAGTATTGAATCGTTCTAACACCTAGTAATTATGATTCATCGTACTCAGCATGTTCTCATATCGAACGTCTCAAAGCAGACAGGCTCGTATGATGTGAACAGCGAGTTACTATCTCATGATTGAAAATAGAAAATTGATTTGAAAATCAATCGGTGTATCACTTGCAAAATTGTTTTTGTGACACACCGAGAGTGTTAATCATTTCAAAAATTCATTAACAACCATTGATCCATTTCCTGGAACAAGTTTGATTCTCTATTGAATCGCACCAAACGTTTCTTTCCAGGGTTGACACAAGTTGGAATTCATAAAGTAATCTCACAATAGTTAACTACCATGAGCTTGTTTGATGTTGGCTCAAGCAGGATTTCCATCTTCATTGTGAATACCTGAGTATCACTTGGATGTTCTGGCAAAATCACAAGGATCTTGCGTAGGACTCTGATGATATTACTTGATATTCACATTGTGTGAGATAACAAGCTAAATTATGAAAAATGTCCTAATGAGATTAATGGATGATCTATTTTGGCTCTAGACTCAATTATGCACTTTTATTTTAGTGATCGGAGGCTGGAGATGAGTGTCACATTTTCATATTAAACTAACTCAGAAGTTGAGATAGTCCATTTGAATGATGTATCTCCGTGAGTTTTGAAACAATGTCTTTCCGACTTTGCGTGGCTGGGAGGGGTTTATGCATAGCGTCTCTGGGTCCATGACAGGTCTTCAATATCAGAACAACGCCTTAGTGATTCGACGCAATATGTATTGTACCCGGTTTCTGCTTAAAGTGTTGGAGGGCTTCTTTTCTTTTCACCCTTTATCCTTCATTTCTTTTCATTCTTCAACCCCTTCATGCTTACAAGACTTCATAATAACACCTTGGTTGGGTTTGTTCCAGTGATAGCTCCATCTCAGTCGGCATTATTCCCGATTCTCACATTTTTCTCCTTTTTAATCATACCTAAGGACTTCTACACTAACTAGTGGATATCCCTGGTAGATCCCTCCGGTTTGGCTGGATCATGGGATTTGAACTACCTATACCTAACCACCTTATAACTCCATAAAATAAAGTACATGGTCGGTCTTTTAGGGTATTTCCTTCACCATTAACACAAAATCATTGAAAAATTCATTTCAAAGTGTTTGATATATATATCAAATTGTTTACAACTTTTGAATGTTTTTAATCATCACTAAAAGCTCCCCCTTAACATGTGCATCCAGCGTAGTACATGTAAGTGTGGAGTGCATCGAGTCTATTTTAATTGATTCTTAGGTCATATACATTAAGTCTAGGTTAATTCAATTTTCTCCCCTTATCCAAAAATGTTAATCAGTTGATATTTGGTATCAATTGATTAACCTACTCGGGGTCAAAATGATGTATCTAGCAGATTATAACATATTGTTGTCCCTCCCCTACTTTTGAGGGTTTATAAGATGGTGCCGAGTATAATTATTTGAAAGATTTTGAATTTACTAAGAAATTCTTGAAAATTTTTGTACTCAAGCACTCCTCATTATCACCATAAAGTCTACACTAATTATTAACATATTCACAAGGTAGAATTATTTACAAGGATTTGACCTTTTAAGATGAGAACAACATATGATAAATCATATGGTCCTTTGTAGCAGTCGAAAGACACCCCCGTACTGTCTTCCACCAACAAATCTTTCCAAACTCTGCAGGATCCTCCTTGTCTTTAACTGTTTGTCAATAGCCTGAATCATAGCTCTTGCATTTACTTTGTCACGTTGGCTCCAAAAAGTCTGAGGCAGATACTCCATTCTAATTCCCTTGAGGCGATCATTTAGAGCAATCCGAACATCATCGTCCGAGAGTACCATCGCTGAACTTGTGTAGTTCGGTCAATGCGCTTCATTGTTCTTCTTGTCTTTGTTTCATAGAATGAATCCTCCTGGGATCAGAGTATGGTGTGTAAGGCTTCTCGTATTCTAAATTGGATATTGTACGTGTCAGGCTTTTATGTGGTTGAGTTTCTTTGAGAGCTTTCATAACACCAATTGTAAGAATTTCCACACGCCTTTGGTGACAACACTTCTGGTGAACATTCTTAAGGAGGCATATATGCAATACGTTCTTCAACGTTGAGATTTGTCTACCGTTTCCCTGCACGAGAAGAGCACATGTCTTCATGTCTTGATCCGAAGTCTGTGGATGTCGACTTCTTTGAAACTTTTAAAGTAATGTGTCATCCCTCCAACAGTAATCGAGTCAAGATGTTGTAGTTTTGCCATTTCGACTATTTCCACCTTTATGAACAGCAATAATTCTTCTTTTTGAGTAGACGTCACGAGTTGATTCCCTTGTGGTCGCAAATGCATAGAATTGTCTTCGCTTTTTGCCCCAATGTTATGAGATTCCTAGATGAGAAATTTTCGTAGTTGACTATCATTTGACTCCACATTGAGTTGGGCACTAAGTCTTCTATTCCATTTAATATGCCGTAATTCTGCAAGCCATGGGTCTTCGTTAACTGAGTAGAGTACTTTGCGGCTTGTCACCACTACGTAGGTACTCAAGTCGTTATTTGATGAAGTGGTGAAACGGTATACATGGTCGACTTGAGGAATTTGGAACCAACGGTAGTGGCTGTCGCAGATCATGAGGATATTGGCGGCCTTCAGGGTTGATCCAGTCCAATTTTTATGTTGTGGCTTTGTAGACTTCTTCACAAAAGTATTCAAGTTTAGTCAGACTCTTGCATGTTCCTTTCATCAGCTCAAATGTTAGACCTACTAAAAATTCAGGTGTTAGTGTTGTAACATTTAGCCGGTTCATTACAAAAGCGAAGAAGTCAAATGTAGTGTCTGTTAGCTCATCGAATGACTCTCGAGGGTCTTGTCTTCTTGCCAGATTGCTTAGCCAAGGTTGGACAGATTCATGAACGGCAGGTACAGACTTGTTCCATGCATGATCAGGAGAAGGTAGTCGTTTAGGTTGTTGAAACCAGTCAGGAAGATGATGGACCTCTTCTTCTGCTTGTTCATCATGGATACCTGTTTCAAACTCCTGGTGTGCAGGTGCTTCAAAGACATCTGTAGATTGCATAGTTTCCTCTACCGGAGCAGATTGGCTAGCAGATTGCTTGTGAGTCTTAGAACCTGTAGTAGTCTTTCCTGCTGTCGTGGTTGTCATTTCTCTTGGAGCACTGGTAGATTCAGGTTCTTTTCCTGACCTTCTTCTTTTGGACCCCCGGTCTGTTCCAGCGGAGGGTTCTTGATCATCATCTGCTCCATCTCGAGGTCTTTTTATTGTGACCGTATCGCCATAAGTATCTAGCAGAATTTTTTCGGCTTCATACGCATCAACTAATGCCTTGTAGAGCTGCCTTTGAATGTCTGACCTGTTGATAGAGTTGTTAGCTTCCATCTTGTCAATTAAGATCTTTTTCAGCTCTAGTTCTGAAAGATTAGCAGCTACAGCATGAGACGTCTTGGCTTCCTTTGACGATCGTACCAGAACCTCAGACTCAAGTTGTTCGTTTACTAACTTCTTAATTTTTGGAGTGGTCTTCGAGTAAAAAAAACCTTCTTTCTTGAACGTGTTCCTTGATTTTCTTTCTTCATTCCTTCATCAATTGAATCAAGGAATTGTTGATTTTTAGTATGAGCCTCTTCTCGAATTCTATCATACTTCAGTTGGACTGCAACATCTACTGCTTCCTTCAGTTTATTTGCCTCCTCTCCTATATGTCTCTTGTCTAAGGCCTCAAAGACCAAGTCTTGGTTGTGGCATCGAAGATTATCTTATTTAAACTTCGATTATATCACTTCTCTTGCCAGACATGGTCTAGTCTGAGGACTTCCAAAACTAAAGTATCAGAAAGATCAATTGTGCTCTGCCTGTGCTCTTGTTAAAAGTAAGAAACTGTACAAAATAAGAAACACTAGCTAAACAAGATGATCCGGAAGTCGGGGAGGATTGAACAAGTAGAAAGCCATTTTATTTAGAGAGAGAAAGGAAAATATGTATATGTGTTTTAGAGAGATAAAGAACACACACACACACACTTTGGTGAAATGATACAAATGAATCCTCACCACTCCATGGAAGTATGGAGGGGGTTTTATAGTCCAAACATAACTAAACTATCCTCAATAGTCTAATCTAGTCCCTGCATTTTTGGTTATTTTATCAACTAATGTAATTCCGTATAAGTCCTTATATTTTAAGGCTAACAATCTTCCCCCAATATGTGGACATACGGAATTACTTACAATGTTCCTATTAAGTACAAATACAACATGATAAAATGACATCCATGGCGCTTCTAATGCTGAAGATGACGTCTTTGTCTTCTAGTCTTGATACTTGTACTCCAACTTGGATTTTTAGTGTCTTTAATTGTACAGGAACCATTGTAGTATGAATGAGTTGGATTAACTTCCTTCCAATTCATGTAGCATGTCCTGAAAAGCTTTCTTCATAGACTCCTTTTTGGCGAAGTTTCTGAATCAGCTTCCCCCCAAACCAACATCCCTATCTTGAGCAGATTCTGAAACTTTGATGTAGCTAGAAAAAACTTCTATTTGACATTTACGTGCACAACGGAATTTTGTAGAAGTAGAAAACCACATCAAATACTACTGCTACTTGTCATTAGGTCTTGGTGAATATTCGTTCGGGGGTACATGCAAGGAATCAGCAACAATTCTTCTCACGTATGCAGAATACTTCACAAACCATACTAAGTAAAGTAGTCTACACTACTTCCCCCTGGAAGTTGACATGGTAACATCAAAGTCAACTAAGTCCCGGATGTACACATTTTCCCCCATGATGGTTGTGAACTCTCGGAAGCATCATTGTCGTGTACGTCCATATACTCGAGAAGTTCTTGTCATAAGCAACAATCTTGAAAAGTTATGAAAGACATTGAAGAACTTTGAATAATTTTGCTTAGACTGTGAAGTACCATTGACGTTCTGTAGCTTCAATTATATCCCGTGAGAGTTGCTGATTACATCTCACCCTTTAAACTCTCTGGCTAACTTACCAACCTCGTATTCTGTCGGCTAATGTTGTGACCACTTGGTGAAGTAAACCCGATATACCAAACTTGAAAATGAAGTAGAATCCCCTAAATTTGTTACTTAATCTTGCACTGTTGTTGATTGAAGAACGGTGCAAGATTAAATCTATAAGTACTTTATACTCAACCAGAAAAGTATAAGAAGTACAACACCTCTTGAAATTATCCACATCGACATCTGCGTGTGACACTGAGTACTACAATGTAACTCCTTTAAGTGATAGCTATAACCCGTGAGCACTATAATGTAACTCCTTACATCAGGAAATAACTAGATAATCCAAGTCTCAATCATAGTTGTATACGTTCAAGCAAGTCATCAATCGATAGATTGGGTTTGAAGAAAAGGGGTAGAAAATAGAAGGAAGTCTCGATGATGAAATAAGTAGACGCCTTCGTGAAACCCACTTCAATCTCAAATAAGGGATACCAAATCAACTTCGTGATCACTTGTCATCGTAATCCGAATCTTTAGCCGTTTTGACGTTTTAGTGAATCTTATTCGGATCGTTTTTAGTGTTATGTATCGTGTTTGTTGTGTTGTTGTTATCAATTAACGTTCACGGGATTTTACAATTCTATGATTTAAACCGTAAAAAGAAACGACTTTTACAGGATTTTACTAAATCAAGAAAAAACCGTGAATAAAAAAATTGTTGCTGGTGAAATTGTTGTTGAATTTGAAGTACGTGAGCTTTTGTTGGCAAAAATGAACTTACGAGGACAAACGGCAAAATTTGGTTCACTTTGGAGGG
Source organism: Tanacetum coccineum (assembly GCA_026074375.1). Taxonomy (NCBI): domain Eukaryota; kingdom Viridiplantae; phylum Streptophyta; class Magnoliopsida; order Asterales; family Asteraceae; genus Tanacetum; species Tanacetum coccineum. The sequence continues at coordinate 27,896 of BQNB010071020.1, forward strand.
CTAACGGTTGTATTATAGCTTGAAAGGACTAACGGTGCAAAGGAGTATTAACATGAAGGGTTAATAAACAAGGAAAGGACATGATGTGAATTTGACTAGAACTCCAGGGGCTGCATGTGACAAGTTCAAATTCTTGTTAATAAATTTGCAAATTCCCTCCAAAAAATATGTCTCTTTCGTTTTAAAAAATATGAAATGCACCGATTGTAATTTTTTAATCTTTTAAACTTGTTCGGTTATCGTCGGTGAAATTCGAATATACCACATTGATCGAAAATGAGTCACGATCACAATGGTGTATGTCTTAAGTCCCGTAGATTACCGACACTCGAAACCAAAAAATCCAAAATAGCTAAAAAACGTGTATCTTTTGTACTAGATCGGTTCCTTCTTTCTTAGCTAGTTCGGTTCCTTCTATCTTTGCTAGTTCGGGTCCTTTACAAAATCAACTAGTTCGGTTGTCAAGGGTTTTTACTAGATCGGTTCTCGATGAAATGTGACTAGTTTGGTTCTTGTTGAGATGACTAGTTCGGTTCTTGTTGAAATGACTAGATCGGTTCCACTTGGTTTGTGACTAGATCGGTTGTTTAGTTCGGTGGTCTCCTTCGGTTCCAAAAGAAAACAACTAGATCGGTGGTTTAGTTCGGTTCTGAAGAAGTTTGACTAGTTCGGTTCCGTGACTAGATCGGTTCTTGAAGCACAATGACTAGATCGGTTGAAACGCGGATGTACTCATTCTTGTTTTGAGCTCAACGAAAAACAACAAGTAAATGTGCTTCTTTGTTCTTGCACCGAGTCTTGTGGAACATGTAAACAAACTTCAAAAAAACTCTTATAAGCCGACCAAAAAAAAATATTGACACTTTTCAAAACAAAAAAGAATGTTAGAATTTTGGAGACACAACACAAAAATGTTGTGTTTCCTTAGATCCAACAACACCTTTATTTGAAACAAAAAAAAATTATAGATAACGTTTGAGAGGAAAAAACATTTTTGTGAGGAAAACGTGGACAGAAAAAAAAATTTTCAAAGTATGTTGCTATACCCAATAACGTCAAAAACACCACAACGAAAAACACTAAACACAACACGCACGAATACAATACACTCCCGGTTAGCTCTTGATACCAATTGTTAAAATAAGAAATCACTAGTTAAACAAGAAATGATCCGGAGGTCGGAGAGGATTAAACAAATATTTAGCCATATTATTTAGTGAGAGAAAAGGGAAGATGTGTGTTTTCTAGAGAGAGAAAGACACACACTTATGAGACAATGATTATGAATCCTCACCCCTCCATGGAAGTATGGAGGGGGTATTTATAGTCCTAGTGACACCTAACTGTTGTAACTTGTCATTCCATTAGTCCATAAAGTGTCACATATCAAAAACTAAATTATTGTAATTCCAGATATGTCACATATTATTAAGGCTAACACTACATTATAATAGAATTAATATTGGTACACGATCTGTGCATATCGCAATTTCATAACATAACCATTACAAGAACAACATTAAAATAAAGACACCATTCTTTGAAGTATCTGAAATTTCCAATATATCCGGTTTTAAACATTGAAACAAATCATTGTCAACCCATTCGAGAAACTGAAACTACAACCTCTAGGTTAGAGTAGGTGACTATCATGACAATTGTCTAAACAATCACAAGGCCATTAGGTAAATATACGTCTATAAACTTCAATTGCTTCACTTGTTCACGACTCCTATTGCCAAGTACAACGTAAAGAGCTCATTTTGTTTCAGCTTCCTTCGATCCTAAATCCCTGTTTTGTAATACATATGTTAGTACAACAACCAAGTGTCATAACACCAGGAGTTATTATTAGGGGAAAGAAAAATAATTCTATGTGAAGTACACTGAAGAATGGCAAGCCAACTTGCTTCTTTTTATTCTGCAACTCAGCAAGATCACAGGAAGTCCTTTTTTCTATTGTCATACTCCTTACAGTCGGTGGCAGGCATCATACCTTAGTGGGCGCTCACATAGCAGTACGGCTTTAGGTTTTTTCAGGATTAGGGATATAATCTTATTTCTTTTCCCTTGCTTCTTCAAACCTTTTTACTTGCCTTTTGCATTATTAAGCGAGTTCGTCATTGGCCTTCTGGATTTTACCACTTTTAATCATCATTATTGTGTGTTTCAGCCTTCTTAGTAAAACACTTCGATTCTCAATAAGACATTAGCAATGAATTCACCAAATGTATCTCCCCATTGATTATGCCATAATTGTATTTCTTACAAATCCCCACATAAAAATTTTAGTTGGGCCATTCAGAAGTAAGCCTACTGAAATCTTTTGGTAGTACATAACCACGAGTTACTGTTTCTCACCATATCCTTTGTTATTTAGGCATAGTATGCAACTGGATCTTAACCTCCATCTTGTTTTGCAAGCATGGAAATATTGGATTAAGTCAAACTTCTCCACTCCAGCTTGTTTCTCAAACATAAATCTAAGCTCCTGAATTATGTCAAACGGATAGTACAATTCAAACTGTCTATGAAGTTCAGGGGTCATACTCCCAAGCATAAGACAAGCAATCTTAGTATGAGCATCATACAGAGCTGTCCACTGATCTACAACATTTGGTTCAACAACAGGCTCAGGAGCAGGAGGTAAAGGCTGTTCAATGACATGCATTTTCTTCTCGACTCTCAAGACTAACTTAAGTCGAGCAAACCATTCATTGAAATTATTACCAGAAAGTTTTTCTTTTTCAAACATCGAACTGGAAGCCGAATGGTTTATGTGACCCGGGTTCGTTCCCCGACAACGGCGCCAAAAATTGATTTGCGTATTTTCAACCCTTTAATTATATAAATATATAATAAATATATAAATATAAGGATATAAATACGTAAGGATAAGAATCAATAGTAAGTATTCCAAGAGGCTTTTAAAAGATTCACTTTTATCTAAAGCACAATCTCTCAAAACCTACCCGAAGTCGTAATCCCGTCGAGGTGCAAATTGAAAACCGAAGACGTTTGTGATCGCGCGTTTGAATGGTTAAAGGATTTTTGGATTGATTATCTAATTTCTAAGATTAAAATGCAAAAACGAATAAGGGAAAACTAAAAAGGAAAGTTAAAAGTGATTTAAACGTAAAAACGAAAACCGGGACTTAAACCCGTTCTTTAGAAAATGAAATTTTGCAAAAACAACCCTACGAGAGCAAATCTATTTTTCCTAGGTGCAATATGATAAAAGAAAATTTTCTAAAAAAGAATTATATATTTTTGATTAAAAGAAATATTAAAGAAAATCCTAAAACAAGAGCTTCTAAATTTGAAAAACGAAGAAAACGAGAACGGGGTTCGAAACCCGTTCTTTAAAAAACGAAATTTTGCAAAATTGACCCTACGAAAGCCAAACTAATTTTCTATATCAATATGATAAAATAAAATTTTGTAAAAAAGATTATATATTTTTATTTTTTAATTAGGTTTGTATAATTATAAAAAACGAAAAGAAAATAAATGTTTAAAATTAGCAAACTAATTTGGAAAAATCCCAAAAAATACAGAAAAGTAGCTGACAAAATGCTAAATTCAAGAAAAATAAAATGGTGCAAGGAGGCTTATTGGATAAGCCAGAAATAAGCACAAATGTGCTTATAGCTTAAAAGAAAAATAAAGGGTTAAAAGAATAAAAGATGCTAGGGATAATGGATGAGCTATTGTAGCATGATGGTTAGTGTGTGTGCAAGGTGTGTCGTGTGTGCAAAGGGGGAGGTCCAGGGTTCGACCCTTGACCTCTCTCTTTTTATAAAACCTTTTTTTTCTTTTCTTTTTACACACTTGTAAAACACTTAAAAATAAGCAAGATTAAAAAGGACAACTTTTTATGAAACTGAAAAATAAGCTAGAAAATAAGCAACTAGAGCTGACAGATATGCTAATTTACACTAAGTCTAAAGAAGGTTTAACTGTTGGGCTAATTTTAGGTAAATAAGCACAAGGAAAACAGAAATAAGCTAAAGCATATAGAATACTATTCCTAATAAGCAATGAAAAAACAAAATAAGCACAAAGGATAAAGCAAATAAGCCAGAAAGAGCAATAAGCTATAAGGGCTACTTATGCTAACTGCTAAGCCTTCTTTTGGACAATTAAGCAAATTTGAAACACAAATAAGCCAAAACAGATTATCTACCTAACCTAATAAGCAAATGCAGTTAGAAATAAGCAAAAAAAAGAGATAGAAAAGCCAGAAAACTCAAATAAGCAATATGGGCAAAAACTGCATACACCAAGCCCTAGGGGCAACCTTTGGGCTTAAATTTTAAGCACTAACCTTATGGGCTTAAGGCTCATATGAGCTTAAAGAACAGCTTATGGGCTACTAAAATCAACAAAAATAAAAAGGTTTGAAACTGAAATAAGCAGAGAAAAAGGGCTTGGAAAAGTGTTGTTTGCACAGGGTATGCTGATTTGGTTTTTCAGTTAAAAGACAAGGGGCATAAACAGGCTTAAGAATAAGCAACCAAATAAGCTCCAAAAAGAAAATATACTACTGAATTTTGACTTTTGAAACAACTCAAAAACATACTCAAAAGATTGGTTTGAAGGCTTTAGCCTAAAAAGATCTTACAGGCTGTTTTATCAAAAACAGATACAAAGTAGTTTTTAGAAAAACCTTAAATCAATCCTTTAAACCAAGAATCTTTTGAAAACAGCTTATCCACAGCTTAAAAAGAGTTTGTAAAAGTAAGCAAAGTGACCCAATGGCTTTATACCAATTCTAACCCGTTTTGACCCACTATGCCAAACACCCCTTTAAGAATGAAAACTCAAACTTTAAGCTATTTATCAAAGATTTAAACAAGGAAAGTTAAGGACAGATTAAAAGCTAGTAAAGTTAAGCAACAATAAGTAAAAAGCACACAAGAATATGAACAAAGGATATAAAAGCATAAAATAAGAACAAATAAGCATAAATAACAGTAATAAGCAAGAAAAACAACAAATAAGCACAAATAAGCTA
>BQNB010071021.1:0-30431 GCA_026074375.1 Tanacetum coccineum
TAACAAGTGTGTGTATTTAAAACACCAAAGTCCCGAAGAAAACAATCTCAGGAATCTGGCGCGTTGGCCACGTGCTAACGCATGGGCAGCACGCCAGACATGAATTGTTTTCAACAATTTAGGACTCTTGGCCTATAAATACCCACCTTTATCCTTTGTATTCCTCACCTCTTTCAAACATTCCTTCCTCTCTTTTCTCATCTCCTATCCTCTAAGTCTCATACCAAAATGTTCTAATCTTCTCATCTCATCATTCTATTCAAGTGAACACATCTCCGCAAAAGAGCCACACAAGTACCTAACATACTTGTGTGTTAAGTCGAAGGTCTTCTTTCTCATACCCTTTCTATTCGAATCGAGTCTCTAGGCTAGGTTAGAACTTGGTTCAGCTATCTATCATTCATTCAATCGAGTTGTAAGGGAAGTCTTGTATCCGAGAGATCAAGCCTAGATCATTAGGGATCTAGTTGAGGTTTGGTAAGGTTTCCAAGGGAAAAATCTTAGAGATTATAGGATAAGTCGAATCATGGGTTCTTAGGGGTAGATTCTGAGGGAGGAATACCGTTGGTAGTAACTCTTCTTTGTGAGCGCCGATCTTTGTGCATATTGGTGGAGTTAAATTGTAATACGGTTTATAGTTCACCATAAGGATTATACTACGAATAGTATAGGTATCGTAGATTCGCAACTGGAAGTACAGAAGGACTAAACCCCCCTTCCCGAACCAATATATATCACAGTCTCTCTCTCTATCTACTTATTGTTCTCATTGCAAAGTAGATTAGTACACCATTCGGTTCCTTCGAGACTTGAATTTTTGTAAACTTCAAAGAAGTCAAGAAAACCGTATCCACCCCCCTTTATGGTTTTGCACGTTCCATTCAGCAACTTACTTTTTTACATGCTCATTTGAGTTGTGATTACCAAACGTGATTTATTTTCAAGGGTAGCTTATTTTTCAACCCGCGCGCCAACATGTCCCAAAAGAAGTATTAATTATGTTTCCAGCTTTTTTCAAGGAGTAGCATCCTCGATTTCGGAATTTCTATACAATGGCAATCATTCATCGGTCGTTATGGATAGATAATATATTTGTTAATCACAAACAAAATCCAAAACTTTAAAATATACACCATTTACGGAGTTGGGCTCTAATGGAGATTTACTGACTTAGTCCTGGACTCCTTGTTTCATTTTGAAAGGTTACTTTAGACCCGTTAAGGCCAAACCTAACCCATAAATTTTGGTCAAGGTAGGGGTGTTCATTAGTTCGGTTATCAGGTTGTTCGGTTAATTTTTTTTAGTATAACCGAAAATCGAACCGAACCGAATTTCAAATTGGATTAAACCGAACCGAATAACCCGAATTATATAAATGTAATTATTTATTCATTTATTTATATTTCTAGCAAAAAAAATTCAAGCTTAAAAATTGTTATATTTATATTAGGAAAGAGTTTTAATATTCTTTTTAATATAAACATATATAAATCTGTATATTTATATGAATTCGGTTTTAGGTTCAGTTTTTGATTTAGATTGCGAAAACCATAACTGAATTGGAAACCGAATATTTAATTCGGTTCGGTTCGGTTCGGTTTTGACATATTCAGTTTGGTTACAAATTCGGTTCGGTTTTGGTTTTCGGCTTATTTGGGGTATTACCCAAACTGTAACACCCCTAGTCCCAAGGATCGAGCTAAATAGGACAAGACTTTTTATCACAACTTTTAAATTCAGATTTTATAAAACACTTTACTTAATTTTTCTAAACATGATTGCAAATAAGTACTATTAAAGCACGAATCTTTAATCATTAAAACATAAAAACTTAAAACGATTATTGTTTTTTATACTAAACAACCACTAAGAGACAAAAAAAAATTATTAAATAAAAAAATTAAATATCAATGTAGAAGTAATTTGGAGGTATAAGGTTTAAAACAAGTGGGAATTGGGTATTGTGTACAAAACATACATTTAGTTGACCAATAAGGGTTTTGGATTTAAGTATTCACACCCACATAATCGGCTTTCCACCATTCTTAATAACACGTCTAGGCTTTGAGATGGATTTCTCTATTCCGTCTTGGTACTCGTAATATTAATTGTGGGCCACATATTTCTTTATCATTGACTTAATAACTCATTTATTTCACATTTGGAATCTCTTTTTAATTTTCATAACTATTAATATACTTAATATTATTTAAATATAATATTTTCTCTTACCTTGTATTTATACTAAATCCTACCTAAAATTCAAATCTTAATCCTAATATAAACATATCTACAAACTAAACAGGCTTTCTTTAGTTTTATTTCCTTCACACATTAACCTATCAAACATTAGACGTGTGTACGACGTCGTTTTGCATTAACTGAGGTCGTTTGGGTTTATTAGGTTATTAGTTACGCCATTTTTGTGTTTGGTTCTTATTGGCTGGTCCGTTTTGTTGGCTTGTGTCGATATAAACTAAGCACCGAGGAAGTGTGCTCAATACTCATTGATGCGTATTTTCTTTTAAATAATTATTTTGTCAAGTTTTAAATTTATAAAACTCGTTTCACTATAAGACGATTAAAACGGGCAGAGAACCCATCATGAGTAGATGTATTTTGAAAGATCCGAGGTCGTCCCCAAGAGGCTAAAAGGCTTTACAAATTTTAAGTTTAAAATTGTTTTGTCACTTTTGAAAGTTGTTTTAATTGAAATTAAAGAGAAAATAGATAAGAGGAATGAAAACTTTAAAGAAAAAGAACTGATAATGGTTAAGGAAAGAAATGCAGTCCTAATTACTTTCTTAATTAATACAATTTTAAAAAAATAAATCACATTATTCTACTTTATGGGAAAGCAAGGATTGAATGTTCAATCAAATCCTTACTTATCTTGCAAATCCCAGCTCTAATGGTCATAGTAACAGGAATTTTGTCCCACTAGTCATGGTGAGCGAGCATCATATTTGGCATTCTTATGGTTAAAGTAATGTAACCAAACAGATAACCACAATTAACAAGAAGTAAATGAATCATAATGATAACTAATAAGATAAGCTTGGTCCAAAATTGAATTCATACAATCAATATCACTGTCAATTAATTAAAGTAATGAAAACATGATAATCGAACCAAACTAGTAGGATGATGATGATCTGGACCGGATTCTTCCTTCTAGAATGGCTGGAGAGTGCTGAAAAACGACTTGAGGAGATGTCCCAGTCGTCGCCTTAGATGGGAGGGAGAATGATGACTCTTAAGGCTGAATTCGGCCACTATTTATAAGTTTTCAGAGGTTTGGCGGCGTAACTGATTTGTTGGTTAGCCTTAACCTGTTTGTTGTCGACATACCAAAGTATAGGCCAAAAATGACTTAATTTGCGTAAATCTATTTTTTTTACGCCATAAACAAAATATATGCGTAACCCAATTTTTGGTTACGCCTAACGAAAGTTTATGGCGTAACCAATTTTATGGTTAGGGCCGAAAACCTCAGCAAACTTGTAGTAAAATGAATTTGACTTCTGATTGGTTACATGTAAACCACATAAGGTGTTACCCACGGCGGCATTCAAAATAAAGGCTTAATGTTCGTTAAACTATTACCCATGTTACTAGTATCCTCCTGTCCATAAACAGGATCTCACCGGATTTACGGCGTAACTATTTGGTTTGTTACGCCAAAATCTAAACTTGGTCTAGATTTCTTTCAATACACTAGATACGACGCAACCATATATGTGTTACTCCATAATCTCCTCATGAAAGATGTGTCTTGGCTTGAGATTTGTTTTATCGTGCGTAAAATAACCTTCCAAAATCTGTTTACAAATTTATCGTAACTACTACTTCTAAACAATTCATGAATATTTATAACTTTTAGTCCTTATTTCCTATTTTCTTGTCAATTACGTGCATTTCACCTGAAAACTACAACTTGATAGAAAAGATCTCGTTTTCGAGTATTAGTGAAACATTTGCAAGTAATATAGGGGGTAATTTGACACTAAAAAGTATTAAATACTTGATGTTATCAAATATCCCCCCACTTGACTTCTGCTTGTCCTCAAGTAGAACCTGTTAGAACATTTCATAAAAAGATTTCTCGGATATAACTCTAAGAAATGAATCTATAAAACATTTATGCTAGAAAACATCAAAGCCGAACACCTCACAAAAAAGGGATAAAAAGTCACTCAACTCTCCACTAGTCTAAATGTTTCATTTTCAGGGTGATCGCTCAACTACACAGTCATAGCATGTATTCTATCAAAAAGCTTGGGAAAGTACACAAAACCGCACCATTTGAATTAGGGTTCCCTAAATAATTCTTAAAGGCAATAAGGGTAATAGGGTTTAAAAAAGTGAAAAAGGGGTTAGAATAGACACGATACAAAATAACGCATTAATGGTTTGTTAATATAAAAACACAAAACTAAATATCAAAAAATCTAAGGTTTTCCATTAACTAGCTACTGTCCATCCGAAGGTCCGAAAAGATCAAAGTCCGAAAAATATGATCTTCATAAATAAGGCTACTAGCTCCATTCTTCATATTATTGGATTACTTGGTGTAATAATGGCACTAGCTCTATTTCTTCCATAATTATGAAAATATGATCTTCAATAATAGGCTACTAGCCCCATTCTTCATAATTATTTAATTTGCACTATCTTTATATTCTTTAGCACATGGGTGGTTTTTAGCTGCACCCTCTTTTCTTTATTTTTAAACATGTAAATGTTACAGGAGTTTATATCTTTTTATTATTACCCCTGCAACATTTGATATTATACGTATATCCCCCCACTTGAGATGAACAATGTCGAAAGTGATGATATAGGGGGTCTTTGTAGATCATAACTGATTGGTCTTCCACGAATGCATAAAATTTTCGTTCCCATTCCCCCAAACCATAGACTTAAGTAGCCAGAAATTTCAACACAAAGATAACTATAGACTATAGGGTAGGTTAAGGCAAAATGGTGTAACGATACATATAACATTGGGTGAAAACATAGATTGGTTTAATAAGAGTGATCTAGGGGTATCTTGCACTAATAATGAGCGTAACAAGAGGGTTTATCACGGGTGGTTGACAAGTCAATGTAACAAGTCGATAAACACACACATATAGGCTATTTAGGTGATTTCCTAAATTTTGCCTTCTTGAACTATCTATTCCTGCTAATTAATTATGTCTTGAAATGATGTACATGCCAAGTTTTAAAGTCTACAATACTACCGGCACACTCAGTATTTTGATGGATTTTTGAATAATATGATGGAAACGGAATATTAGGCTTAAATCTCACCAAGTAATAATAATGGGTAATGTGCATTCGGTAAAGATTAATTCAAGTTATTTAAGAAAAGTTTGTCAAAAACTTTAAAATTGGCCCAAATTTTCAAAGAAAACTAGAAAATCGAACGCAAACATAGGTCAAGTGATAATTCTACTCCCATCCCCCCACTTTATTTGTACAATGTCCCTATTGTACAATAATAGAATTAAAATAAATAGAAAAGAGTAGAATTAGGACAAGAAACTCCCCTGGATTTGCTCGGTTTAATGAAGAGACAACATGCTCAAAGCCATGCTCCATGTCTACTTCCTCGAGCAACTTTCATCATCGTAAATAATCCTATCATCATCAACATGATATCAAACTAATCCGGATTTCACATGCGTCCCTGTAGCCAAGTATCAATTCCGTGTGCTTCAAACTATATAGCTACAAGACTAATACCAAAAGCATAAATCCGGCAAAAAGAAAGATACCAAAATGTACAGAATAATACAAGAAATCCTAACTCACCTTTGTAGGAATCATGGTTGCATTTAGCGTATGCAACAAGCCTTTTAAACCACTTGATGGCCCTAGTGGACGAGTGAAGTCTCGTGAGAGTTTCCAGAGAACATACCCACAAAGTTCATTTACCAATATACACGGTTTTGTAAATATTTCAAACATTTTTAGATTTGCAGAGAGGGATTACGGCATAACCCTTGAAAGCGTTACGCTGTAATAATGTGGATTGTAAAATTTTGAAAAATTATTTGATCAGGTTATGACATAATTGTATGAAACATTACGTCGTAACAATATTAATTACGCCGTAACCATTATAGTTACGGCGTAACTTGCTCTATTTCAGCAACCACTTAACCACATAAAACAAGTCGTGGAGACCTCGAATTTCATCCCCTTGCAGTGAGAACCTGCAAAACCAAGTAAGAAGCATACAAAACCAACCAATATGCAGAAATAAAATGAAATATGACAAAACACAAATTAAAAAATAGGCATGGGGTGCCTCCCATAAAGCGCTTGTTTTTGTTCAAGTCACTAGCTTGACTTCACCCTTATTTAGTAATCAACATGGTGTTTATCCCCTCACTTGAAATCAGGTGTGGGTGATAGTAGCCACATGCACCATAAGGGTGTAAGTATGCTACGGGAGGATTGTTTGAGGTTAAAATTTTATACATGTAAGGAATTTTAAATTCCCTTTTTACCTCTTTAGAAATGGATGAGAGAGTGATTTGTAGCATGACATTGGGCTGATCATTGAATTCCATGTAAGCTAAGAAAGGGTCTTTAGCAAGACTCCACTGTGACGCATCTTTAGTACCTGAATGTGAATGATCAATGTCTTGGTCTTCATCCATTTCAACGTTCTCTATAGGAGCTTCCTCTTTTTCCTCTGCAATGCTAATATTTTCTTCAACCTGTTTATAAACACTAGCAAATTTATTAGTAGCAAAGAAAGTAGGAAGGTCAAGAAGTTCACTGTCCTCATGGTCACTATCCTCATAATCAGTGATATCCACTGTTTCATCAGCACACCTGTTTGGAAATTCATGTTCCATATTTCTTATGTTATCGCTCCTATTCTAAACAAGTCATCTAAGATTTTATCAAAACTAGAATCCTTCTTATCCAAAGGTGGGTTAGGTGTGTGTTGCGGTTGATTGAAAAAGTGGGATGTGAAACCATGAGTGGGAACCTATATTTCACTTATCTTAGTTGACATTGTAATTTAAACCTAGCATATTCTTCCAAGGTCATATTTTCAATGTCAACTTCATTATGATTATTATGATGAACGGAATTAATAGTGGTACAAAGCTGAGGGGTTTGAAAACATAAGAGTAAAAGCAGACTGTAATATTCTTCATCCTCCTCACCAGAGTCAGGATATACCCAAATTATATTCCTTACGGGAGCAACACTCTCCTTAGAGGGGTAACTCCTAGCCAAATTCCTATTCCTATCTTCGTACATCAAATATTCATTTAAGGTCGTATTATTGATATCGGGCTCCATTATAATTACTTACTAAAACCTCAAATTAAAAACCTAATATAGCTCCCCGGTAATGGCGCCAAAAACTTGATGTGTATTTTTTTAAAATAATTATTTAAGAAGTTTTAAATTTATAAAACTCGTTTCACCTTACAAACGCACTAACGGGCATAGAACCTAATCGTGAGTAGTGTAGTTTTGGTAAATCCGAGGTCGTCCCAAGAGCTAAAACGCGGTTACAAATTTGAGTTTAAATTGGTTGTCACATTTGAAAGTTGTTTAATTAAATTGAAAGAGAATAGATGAGAGGAATGAAAACTTTAAAAGAAAAGAACTGAGAATGGTTAAAGGGAAGAAAGTGCAGTCCTAATTACTTCTTAATTACCTTAATGATTCACTTTATTCTACTTTATGGGAAAGCAGGGATTGAATGGTCATCTAATCCTCACTTATCTCCCAAATCCCAGCCCTAATGGTAATAATAACAAGAATTTTGTCCCACTGGTCATGGTGAGCGAGCATCATATTTGGCATTCTTATGGTCAAAGTAATGTAACCAAACAGATAACCACAATTAACAAGAAGTAAATGAATCATAATGATAACTAATAAGATAAGCTTAGCCGAAAATTGAATTTATACAATCAATATCACTGTCAATTAATGAAAGTAATGAAAACATGATAATCGAACCAAACTAGTATGATGATGATGATCTGGACCGGATTCTTCATTCTAGAATGGCTAGAGAGTGCTGAAAAACGACTTGAGGAGATGTCCCAGTCGTCCCCTCAGATGGGAGGGAGAAGGATGACTCTTAAGGCTGAATTCGGCCACTATTTATAGGTTTCAGAGGGTTTACGGCGTAACTGATTTGTGGGTTACGTCATAACCTTGCTGATGTCGACATTCCAAAGTATAGGCAAAAATAGACTTTATGGCGTAATCTATTTTTGGTTACGCCGTAACGAAAGTTTATGGCGTAACCAATTTTTTGTTACGCCGTAACGAAAGTTTATGGCGTAACCAATTTTTGGTTACACCGTAAACCCTTCAGCAAACTTATAGTAAATGCAAATTGACTTCTGATTGGTTACGGCGTAACCACATAAGGTGTTACGTCGTAAAGTGCTGACGCAGCTTTCCATATTAAAGGCTTGAATATGTTACGTTATAACTAGTTGCCATGTTACGCAGCTCCTCTTTCCATAATCAAGATCTTCTCGGTTACGACGCAACTATTTGGGTTGTTACGCCGTAATCTTAACTTGGTCCAGATTTCTTTCCATAATACTGGTTACGGCGCAACCATATATGTGGTTACGCCGTAATCTCCTCATGAATGATGTGTCTTTGCTTGAGATTTGTTACGGCGTAACCTTCCAAATTTGTTACGCCATAACTACTTCTAAAAATCCGCTAATATTTGTACTTTTAGTCCTTTTTTCCCTTGTTTCTTGCCAATTACCTGTATTTCACCTGAAAACTACAAAATGATAGAAAAGATCTCGTTTTCGAGTATTAGTGAAACATTTGCAAGTAATATAGGGGGTAATTTGACACTAAAAAGTATTAAATATTTGATGTTATCACTCTTTTTTAGTGATTCTATGTATTTCTCTCTATCACAAATTATACACACAGTGGTTGTTTGGTGGTTTTGTGGTTTATAATATCTAGGTGCAAGTTCTTCTTCCAGATTTCTCTTTTGAAGATTTTGGGTGGTCTTAAAATTGTTGATGGTGGTTTACAGATTAATGATATGTTTTTTTTCATTGTTTATTCGTGTAAGTTTGTTTATGTTTTAAGCGTCTAAGATTTTGAAAATGAAGTATTTCATGTAGTATTTGGAATTGCTTTTGGTTTTTTTAGCTGATTTGTTTATGTTTGTGCAGCTTGAAGGCCAGATTAGGTTATTGCATTTCTAGATGTATCGTTGATCATATTGGTAGATTAAGGGTATGTTTTGTTGTTATTTTTGTTATTTGTGTTTATTCATTGTTGTTGTTGTTAATAAAAAGTTTGGCATTGGGTGTAAAGGTTTTTGACTGCCATTGATGTTTAGGATTAAGTTGATGCATGTTGTATTTTTGCTGTTTTTATGTGGATCTAAAAATGAAGTCGTTACATGTTGTGGTTTTGCCTCTTTCAAATTTGGAAATTCATGTTCCATATTTCTTATGTTATCGCTCCTATTTTAAACAAGTCATCTAAGATTTCGTCAAAACTATAATCCTTCTTATCCAAAGGTGGGTTAGGTGTGTGTTGCGGTTGATTGAAAAAGTGGGATGTGAAACCATGAGTGGGAACTTGTATTTCACTTATCTTAGTTGACATTGTAATTTAAACCTAGCATATTCTTCTAAGGTCATATTTTCAATGACAACTTCATTATGATTATTATGATGAACGGAATTAATAGTGGTACAAAGCAGAGGGGTTTGAAAACATGGGAGTAAAAGCAGACTGTAATATTCTTCATCCTCCTCACCAGAGTCAGGATATACCCAAATTTTATTCCTTACGGGAGCAACACTCTCCTTAGAGGGGTAACTCCTAGCCAAATTCCTATTCCTATCCTCGTATATCAAATATTCATTTAAGGTCATATTATTGATATCGGGCTCCATTATAATTACTTATTAAAACCTCAAATTAAAAACCTAATATAGCTCTCCGGTAATGGCGCCCAAAACTTGATGAGTATTTTTAAAAAATAATTATTTAAGAAGTTTTAAATTTATAAAACTCGTTTCACCTTACAAACGTACTAACTGGCAGAGAACCTAATCGTGAGTAGTGTAGTTTTGGTAAATCCGAGGTCGTCCCAAGAGCTAAAACGCGGTTACAAATTTGAGTTTAAATTAGTTGTCACATTTGAAAGTTGTTTAATTAAATTGAAAGAGAATAGATGAGAGGAATGAAAACTTTAAAAGAAAAGAACTGAAAATGGTTAAAGGGAAGAAAGTGCAGTCCTAATTACTCCTTAATTACCTTAATGATTCACTTTATTCTACTTTATAGGAAAGCAGGGATTGAATGGTCATCTAATCCTCACTTATCTCGCAAATCCCAGCCCTAATGGTAATAGTAACAGGAATTTTGTCCCACTGGTCATGGTGAGCGAGCATCATATTTGGCATTCTTATGGTCAAAGTAATGTAACCAAATAGATAACCACAATTAACAAGAAGTAAATGAATCATAATAATAACTAATAAGATAAGCTTAGCCGAAAATTGAATTTATACAATCAATATAATTTCAATTAATGAAAGTAATGAAAACATGATAATCAAACCAAACTAGTATGATGATGATGATTTGGATCAGATTCTTCCTTCTAGAATGGCTGGAGAGTGCTGAAAAATGACTTGAGGAGATGTCCCAGTCGTCCCCTCAAATGGGAGGGAGAAGGATGACTCTTAAGGCTGAATTCAGCCACTATTTATAGGTTTCAGAGGGTTTACGGCGTAACTGATTTGTGGGTTATGTCGTAACCTTGCTGATGTCGACATTCCAAAGTATAGGCAAAAATAGACTTTATGGCGTAATCTATTTTTGGTTACGCCGTAACGAAAGTTTATGGCGTAACCAATTTTTTGTTACGTCGTAACGAAAGTTTATGGCGTAATCCATTTTTGGTTACACTGTAAACCCTTCAGCAAACTTATAGTAAATGCAAATTGACTTCTGATTGGTTACAGCGTAACCACATAAGGTGTTATGTCGTAAAGTGTTGACGCGGCTTTCCATATTAAAGGCTTAAATATGTTACGTTATAACTAGTTGTCATGTTACGCAACTCCTCTTTCCATAATTAGGATCTTCTCGGTTACGACGCAACTATTTAGGTTGTTACGCCATAACTACTTCTAAAAATCCGCGAATATTTGTACTTTTAGTCCTTTTTCCCTTGTTTCTTGTCAATTACCTATATTTCACTTGAAAACTACAAAATGATAGAAAAGATCCCGGTTTTGAGTATTAGTGAAACATTTGCAAGTAATATAGGGGATAATTTGACACTAAAAAGTATTAAATATTTGATGTTATCAATCTTCTTTAGTGATTCTATGTATTTATTTCTATTCCAAATTATACACACAGTGGTTGTTTGGTGGTTTTGTGATTTTGTGGTTTACAATATCTAGGTGCAAGTTCTTCTTCCAGATTTCTCTTTTAAAGATTTTAGGTGGTCTTAAAATTGTTGATGGTGGTTTACAGATTAATGATGTTTTTTTCATTGTTTATTCGTGTAAGTTTGTTTATGTTTTAAGCGTCTAAGGTTTTGAAAATGAAGTATTTCATGTAGTATTTGGAATTTCTTTTGGTTTTTTAGCTGATTTGTTTACGTTTGTGCAGCTTGAAGGCCAGATTGGGTTATTGCATTTCCAGTTGTATCGTTGATCATATTGGTAGATTAAGGGTATGTTTTGTTGTTATTTTTGTTATTTGTGTTTATTCATTGTTGTTGTTGTTAATAAAAAGTTTGGCATTGGGTGTTAAGGTTTTTGACTGCCATTGATGTTTAGGATTAAGTTGATGCATGTTGTTTTTTTGCTGTTTTTATGTGGATCTAAAAATGAAGTCGTTGCATGTTGTGGTTTTGCCTCTTTCAAATATAATCTAGATATAGTTTTTGCATACTTTGATTTTGCTGTTAATTTGATTACAACATGTTTCATGGTTTGAATTCTTCCTGTTTATACTTTGGTTGTTTAAAATGCATGATTTGTTGACACGGGCAGTGCCATCGAGGTAGGTACGTGTTTTAGGTTTAACGTCCGTAGTGTGCATTATTCTACATTTGTAGGACGCATTGGTTTTGTTATTATTTTCTAAAGACGTCGGTTGTTTGCTATTGTTTTGGGCAAGTTGTGGTTGCTTACCAACAATATGGGTTGTGTATTATCATAATTGTCATGAGGTGCATTTTATTTTGTTATTTCTTATATACGTTCTTATGGTTTTAAATTTATGGTCTTTTTCATTATTTGTAGAATTGCAACACACATATGAAAAAGTAAAATTAGTGTTGCCCATATCAGAAAACCACGATTCTTTAACACAACCTTTCATTTTCTATAGTGATAGAGTTTCTTTAGTAGGTTTGATTAATTTTTGTGTTTTGTGTTATGTTTTGGTTATGACTGCTATTTTCATTTTCATTATTGTTGCGATTCTATCTTTTGGTCGGGCAAATTTAATGCTTCTTCTGGTATGTATAGGTTCAGTCCCACACGGTTATTTTGTAAGCGCAATTAGTTAAAAACCAAAACTTATTTACTGTTACATATATATCTCCTGTGATTGATTACAAATTTATTGTTGTCCATTTTAGAAAGCCATGATTTTTTAACGCAGCTTTTCATTTTCTATAGCGATAAGTTTCTGTTGTTCCCTTTGAAAGTGGGTATAAAGTTTAATCTCATTTATAAAAGGTAATACTAATCACTTATCTTGGCAACAAAGTGAGATTTTAACACCACACAACCACAAACACACACACACACACACACACACACAACACAAACACCACTTATATATATATATATTGATTTATATATAATATATTATATAAATATATATATATTATTTATATATTTATATATATATATAAGCAAATATAAAGGAAACAAGTTTAAAACACACAAAAGTACTTTTCAACGTATAGATTTTTATTATAATCAAATAAAGAATTTATGACACACCTGTTGCGGATATAACAAGGTGGTTGAATGACAATGAGGTGATATCTCTTCGAACTTAAAATCTTTGCCATAGATAGGTTGCCTGAGCCCGTTAACTTTAGTCATGCAAGAAATGTTGCATATTGAGATATTGGCAAAGTACGTAATGTAATGTAATAAAGCGAAATTTTTTCCTGAAAAAGGTGAGTTCATATATAACTGAAAGATTGTTCATCATCTAACTTAATAGATGTATATTTACATTTATGAAAATTGCGGGTTGTTATAACGTGGCAAGCATTAAATGGGTGGTTGAGATACCATTTAATGCACGAGTGCTTTATAGTACTAGGTACAGTCCTTTAAGGAAAGTTGTTATATTTTTATACCAACTTTAGAAGTATCATTCCCAAGGAGATCTGCTTTATTCTATTTTACTTAAAGCATATCTTTTTCCCGCCTTGTAAACCTTCTAGAAGTAAAACATTTCATTTCAACTTTTGTTAAGGAGATAGACATCGTCCAGCTTGGAATTGTCAGCCAAGCTGGATTGAAGCTCTTACTAAGGTCTTCTTTAGTTTTTGCACCGCCTCATAAACTGAAGTGAAGATAATCTTGATCTTCTAAGCACCCGAAGAACTAGAGCTGAAACTTTTCTTTAGCGTCTCAAGCTGAACACTCTTCAGCTTGACTTATACTTAGGGGATTTTATGTTTAAATCTACTGAAAGACTCAAGGGCTCAGGAAATGAACCCAACAATTTCCTTAGTAGGTTTGATTAATTTTTGTGTTATGGGGAATGTTTAGGGTTTGTTTTCAACATGTGTGCTAAATTTATATTTTATGAAATTCAGCAAAGCATGTATCTGACAACTAGAACATTGAACATCAGTCTATTCACTGAAAAAGTAGGTGAGAGAGAGATGGTGAGGTCATTCTACGATTGGATGTCCCTTTTTAATATATTTAAACAAATAACTTCTTAGAAAGAGATTTTTTTGATAAAATAATATTAATTTAAAAAATCACTTTTGTTTTTATTTAAGACTGACCTTGTGATTGATGTTTAAGGAGCTGAGCTAGGTTCAGGTTTGGTGTTTTGTTATGCTGAACAGATATTGGTGATTTTTTTTCAACATTCAAGCTCAAGCCAAGACGACAAAACCACACATGCTCATGCAAATCCATGAATGAGACATGTGTGATTGCTCAGTTACTTCACTCGAGAGAGCTAAAGAGTTATATCAAAATTATTGTTTGAAACTAAACTGAAGAAAGTAAATCAGTTTTGTTCAGTTCTTGATGTGGCCAATATTAAAGCTCCAGCAAAGGCGACAAAACCACTCATGCTCATGCAAATCTATGAATGAGACATGTGTGATTGCTCAGTTACTTCACTTAATCAAGTTAAAGGTCGCATATAGAAACTGAACTGATAATTTAACATATGAAAGTTTGTTTAATTTTGGATAAAATCCTGAACCTTTAGTTTTCTTTAATTAGTGCTGAAGGTTCAGGTTTTGAATCAATATTTAGCATACCTAGTTTAACAGTCAACCTTTGAATTATGGTTTATCTAGGACCTTGAAGAAGATACCAACAAGTTGATTTGAGTAAGAATAAAGATCTTTTCAGTGTCTCCTCTTAGGATATGATCGTTGATATGTACATGTCAGGGATCAAAATTTCTTGTTTCTTTGTACTGAACATTTCGTTCTTTTTAGTACACATGTCCGGTTTTTAGCAACAGACAAACACCTGAAGTGTTTTTTCTTTGTGTTACAGTTAGCAAGGTCATGGTTTGAGAAAACAATTAGGATGACAATGACCAAGACTGAAGATACCATGTAGGTACCTGAGAATTCTCTTAAACAATACCGAGGAGATATTCCTTAGAATTTGTTTGATTTCTTGCATAAACACAAGATGAGAATGTGAATGTCAGGTTTGTTGGAACATTTGTGCATTTGTAATTAACTATACCATTTTTACTTAAACTCTTTTACAGCTTTGTTACTGAGTTTAGGTCCTAAGATGTCAGGGGTATAATTTGAAATCACAAATGGATCCATTATTCATAACCTAGACATGTTCTTCTTGGTTGATTGAGATGCTTTGAAGTTTATGTAACGGAAGCAAGGATACCTTCTAATTGTTAAAAGTTCTAGTTTTATACCAATAAGTCCATTATGGTTTTCCATAAGATGTAGAAATCAATGCACAAACTTTTTTTTAGCATATCTCTATTGCTTGGCATCCTTTGTTCTAGAACATTTTGGTACTTCAGGGACCTAATTAGGTACATGAGTTGAGGTAGTACAAATGGAATAGAATTGGACTGGACTTGAAACTGACTTATTTTTAGCTGGAGATAATAGTTCAGGATTCTGAATATCTTCAGTATTGGTGAGTTTATCAATGATGGGATTGTCATTGTTGTGATTTGAGTACCCCTAAGTGACTCATCATTTACGATTTCATTCAATTTGGTTGTATGACCATCTTGATCATTGTGATTAGTTTGATCATTTTGACCATATTGGTCAGATAGAACTTGTACAAGAATTGCTATGCGAAAGAAAACTAGACCATTTGATTTAACAGAACATGACCTTTAGTGATACAAGAAGAGTCATCTTCAATTATCGCTTTAAGTAATGTTTGTTTTTTTAATTTGTGCAGACAATTTTCTGTTTGCACAAATGGATTCAGAATGGTTAGTTTTACTGAGAGACCCACCGTTTAGTAGGAGTCTTTGATCTGTTAGCATTTGGTAGCATAGTCCTTTTTTGATCTTCAGCCCTTTTGGCTTGAAGTGTTTCACCTCTTTTGAACCATTAAATGTCATAGTGATCAGTTGTGGTATGGATGGAACTGCCACAGTCTTTACATCTTTTGAAGGGATGTTGAGGATTTCTTGGATTAATCTATCTTTCTAGAGAGATTATCCTGTTATGACCATTTGTTTCATGATCATAACTTTAACAAATTCCATAAACGGGATAGTACAAGCAATCATCAGATAGATGATCCATACTACCACAGTGAGTGCAAGGTGAAAAAAAGCATTTTGATGGTCTAGGATTTTTTGATCTCGATGAAGATCTACCCAGACTTGAGAGATGCTGAGACATTTTTATGGTGCACATGTATTCAACATGATCACAGGTTCTGTGATCAGTTTTTTACAAATCATACAAAACAGAACTTTGTAACACTTCTTAGAGAGATGATTTTTTAATCCACAAAGTTCAAAACTCCTTTTGAGTTATGTTTTTTGTTTTGAAGAGTGTTTTGGGAAACTTGTTTGTCTTTGGATTGAGATGACTGATTTTTGCTGACTTGTAATTTTAGATCATTGAGTTGTTTTATTACAGTAGCCAAGTGGAGGTGATTAGTAGATTTCACATTCTTTGAATTTTTAGCAGGAGCTGAGTTAGATTTTAAAGCTGAAGCCTTTTTGTTCTCTTGAGCAGGAGCTGAGGATGGTTTATTAGGAATGATACCTTTTAAAGCTTCAGCTTTGAATGTGGAGATTGACTTCAAAGTTTTTTTGACAGCCTTTGGTCCAGAGACAGTTTCAGCATCACCTGGTTTCTTTAGTGGAGGAAAAAAGGTGGAACAGATTGATGATTCATCCGCTGAATCATATTCAGTCTCTCTGATGAGTCAGTAACAGCAACTGGAGGATCAGTTGAGTTTTTTTGAGACTCAGCTGTAAGAATTCTACTAGTGTCATGATTTGGCAAGATAAAACCTTTAGCTTCTGATAACAAGGGTCTTTCAACACCTGGTATGGAAGCTTTTGTGTTATCAACTAAAGATTTTATAAAGACTAAGTCTTTAAGCCCAGAGCTGGAAGGATCTTCAGTGAGTTGACCAACTCCTAGAATTCTCTTCTTTTAAGAGGGGATTTGTTCACTGATACACTCATTTGCTTGTTTAGAACTATTGAGCCATATCTTAGTGATGTATTTTAGCTCATTTAGTTCTTTTCTTAAGTTTTTATTCTCTTTGAGAATTTTGATGCTTGCATGCTACATAGTAGTACAATCAAGTTTTGCTTGTTTTAGTACTAAGAGTTGTTCTTTGCATGTGTTTAGTGTTTGAGCAAGATCTCTTTGTATAGATAAAAGATTATTTCTTTGTTCTTCAACATAGTTAAGATCAATACATAAATAATCAAGAAAATATTTTCTTTCATCATTATCTTCTAATTCAAGAAGAGTATGTACCTTTCTTATAGAGATCTGAACCCATTCCCTATTTCTTGCACATTGTTTGCTGACAGAGACTCTTTCTTCTTCAGCGAGTGACATTAGAGCCTTAACTTCCATTACTTCATTGTCATCAGATGACACATCCTCTTTATCCAATTCACAGGTTTCAGCAATAAGTCCTTTATTTTTTACTAGTGTGGAGCTGGAAGCAGAAGCACCAGGACTGAGTAGGGCGAGTTTGGCCTTGACTTTTTTGTATTTAGCTTTAAAGTCTTTTGACTTAGTTTTGTAGAGAGGAGCTGGAAAGTCTATACTGGGTATGGTTTTGATTATGTGAATGAAAGGAGGGAACTAAAGTTTTTGAGAAATAGTCTCTTGCAAAGTGGCCATTTCTACAACATTTGTGGCATTGAGTATCTTCAGTTGCCTTTGCACTACTGAATCTTTGACTCCCCTTTTTGAAGAATCTCTTAGACTTGGATAAAAGAGCTCTAGTTTGATATTCCTCTTCAAGGTCATTCAAGTACTCTTGACTGCTTCTTGTATCCTCTTTATCATCAAGACTATCTTAGAAGTCCTAGTGTAATATCCCACCCAACGTACATTGGATTGTGCAGCGGAATTAGCAATTAGGCGTTACTAAATAGCACCATTCACCAAGATAATAGAAAATGACCCAAATGAGACGTTTTAACAAAAATGTGTTCCATTATTATTCAGAGTTAAAATGCGTTTAGGTCCCTACAGAATCGCAACCACCATCTAGTACAACATTTGAAAGACAATTGTTTCAAATAAAAGACATTGTATTAACACAACTTAAGACATAGTTTTTGAAAGACCAAAACACACAAAAAGTTTTTCCACAAATCCATCACACACACGACACCTCCACGCCATCGTTGCCTTCATCCTTGGTTACCTGGGATAAAACATGTTTAAAACGTCAACAACAAATTGAGTGAAATTCATAGAGATTAAAATAATTCATAAGAAATAATCTTTGAACACATAATTAGTTCTCGGGAAAACAAAGCAACGAATGCCATGTATAGCAACCTCTTTTCTTTCACGCAATAAGCTCATGACACCGAACGTTAACAGTACATATGGTATTCATATGTTAAAGTGCCCCAAAACAAGGTATTATTGTCATATACCTACTAATTTTTAAATACAAAATGTCCGTATCATGGTGCTCACCTACGGATTCATACCCCGAATAGGGTTGTCAAACCCAATAGATCTATTTAATGCATTAGCATTCACCTCTCAAGGCAATTAACGGTTCATGAAATAAGGGACTTCGACAATGGAAACTCATGCGGAAACAATCTCGTAATCGGGTCCAGCATACCATAAAATCATATGTGTTTGATTTTATAAAACAAACATGCATCCCTCTCGCGGGTTCTTAAAATGATTAAAAGATCTAAATGTGAGGCTATGAACTCACCTTAAGCAAAGATCCAATTCAATCAAGTCAATCAAGCGCAAGTAACTTCACGTCTTAACTGCGACCTATATAATACATATATAGCGGTACGTGACTAAAAGTATATTAAATCGTTTATTGAATACTTATATATATATTATATATATGTTTTATATATAAATTTATATTTTTATATTTATATATATATTATATTTATATATATATATTCTGTATGTTTATTATGGATGTATGTATGTATGTATATATATATATATGTATGTATGTATATATATATATATATATATATATATATATATATATATATATATATATATATATATATATGTATCTATATATATATATATATATATATATGATATATTTTTATATATTTATAATATGGTGTAGGGATCCAGTGAGATAGTAAATGTAAAATAAGAAGTGATGGAAAAAGGGGGGGGACTAAAACCACAAGTTTGAGATGCAAAACGACTTGCATTTGAAGCATTTTTTTTCATTTAGATGCATCCAATTTTGAGTTCTGAACGTTTAATTCGATGCGTAGATGGTGGTAATTGATTTTATGATTTTGGCACATCAAGAGGACAAAAACAAGAGGAAAAAAATGAAATGCATCTTTTTATACGTATATGCACTAATTAAAAGTAGGAAAACACATTATGATGCATTATAATGCATCTAAGATTACAGAGATGCATCTAATTTAAGTCGCTGCATATCGGTTTGCGGTTATAGTTACTTCTTTATCCCTTTATATATTTTAAGAAAACTTCTTATTCTAATCCTAACTCTATTATATATTGTATTATATATTTTTTTATAATATACTATATATATATATATATATGTATTTGTATATTTATATATATATATATATATATATATATATATATATATATATATATATATATATATTATATTATATATATTTATATATATATTACTATTTACGTATTTACAATTATATTACTACTATATCCAAGTGTGATGCCAAAACATTTCACTTTTACACACTTATCAATATTACGACATTTTCCATAAAGTTTTTATTTTTAGAAAGTTTGCCGAAAATAAGGATAATATAATTCGCTATTTCTAATTTCGTTATCAAATTAATAACATTACGCAACCCTTTGTCATTATATTATAGACTATATTCAAAGTTCACGCAAGTTTGACTTTCAAAAGTCAAACTCCGTAGTTGACTTTTTACCCCAAAAATACCCAAACTTGACTCGGCTGTAAAACGTTTATTTTTAGGAGTTACAAGGCCCACCTTATATCAAAACGGACCTTAGAACATCCTTTATCATATTGAATAGCCTAAAATAGATTTCAAAATTTTCTCGACACGCAACGGTCAAGTCAAACTTTCTAGTCAAACAAAGTCAACCCAAAACCCAATAAAATGACATTTTCGACATAATCTGACTATCAAAATCCGCTTAACTAGTCTATATAATTATACCAAAACCATCAAACCCTAGTCTATAACAAAACATGCTTTTAATATTTTTCGCACTTGAATCATCTATCAATAATCATATACATGCAATATAACCAAACTAATCAAACAAGAAATATAACTAAAAGCTTACAGTGCTATTAAGAAAATCAAACTATGGTTTCCCCTTGGCTTATGAAATCGGACGCAACCTCAACCCACATAAACAAACCTTTTTCAAACAACCAACTCTAAAATAACAACAATCTAACTAATCTAAACACCCCCTTATACACGAAAACTTTAAGAACAAACCCCAAATCAAATTTCTTCAAAACTCAATGCATGTGTAATATTTTGGTATAGATATGTAGGAAATGTTACAAGGATTAAGGAAATATAGATGGATGGTTGTGCATGTCAAAATCCGGCAAGTTACGGTGATGTTATGGTGGTGGTGGTGGTTCGAACGACAAGAGAAGGAGAAAGAGAGATATGTGTGTGTTTTTATTGTGTAAAATGGAAGTAAAGTAGCCTTTTATACTTCTCTTAGTTTGATCATTTGACAAAAATAGTCCTCCCCTCTTTTTCTTTCTAAACTTTTGACACACCATCCTTTTACTTAAATAAAAACTAATAACCGAGGCTCGAGATTATACTTCCAAGACTATTTTTATTTCCGACACATTTAGCTTAACCTAAAACATTTAATAAAACGTTAATCCTCATAAAACACGACCTTTAAACACGGTTTTTACAAAAACTCGAGGAAACGCCATAAAACAAATTTTTTTACAAAATTACGCTCTCGGAGCAATAATATAGATTTTCTTACTTTCTTAGATGCTAAAAACAAGTAGAAATTCAATCACGGATTAAAATCACCTTATAAAAGAAAATTCTCATCAAACCTTATATAGTATAAACGACTATAATTATTTACATAGCAAAAATAATTATCTTAGCTCGGGATAGACGTTGACCTGAAGCTCGGGTTGTTACATTCTCCCCTCTTTTAGGAAGCGTCGTCCCGGTGCTCAGCTCGACTTATCTGCTTTCCTCGCTTTGTCCTTACTTGTAAAGAGACGAGGGTACTTTTACTCAATCTGATCCTCATGTTCCCAAGTAAATTCTAGACCTCTTTGCGAATTCCAACGAACTTTAACAATAGGTATCCGACTTTGCTTAAGTCGCTTTACCTCTCTATCAACAACTTTCACCGGTTCTTCAATCATATGCAACTTGTCATCAAGTTGAATCTCATCCATCGGAACAATAATATCGCCTTCTGCTAAACACTTCTTAAGATTCTCCAAATATGTCCCTAACGCCTTCTGAAGCGATTTCCAGAATCTAGACGTAAAATGGCTATCTTGATTTGAAATGATCGAAATAGGAACACCATGTCTACACATAATTTCCTTCAAGTAAAGTTGCGTGAGTTTCTCCATAGTATCAGTCTTCTTCATTGGTAGGAAATGAGCTGATTTGGTCAATTGATCAACAATCACCCATATCGTATCATACCCACTCAGTGTTCTAAGAAGTCCACTTACAAAATCCATAGTAATCCTCTCCCATTTCCAAACAAGAATCTCAGATTGTTGCAGCAATCCAGATGGTTTCTGATGCTCGGCGTTAACCTTCACACAAGTCAAACACTTGGTAACATACGTGGCAATATCCGCTTTCATATTCGGCCACCAATATAATAGCTTCAAATCTTGATACATCTTGTCCGATCCTCGATAGATAGAATACTTGGACTTATGCGACTCATGCATAATTGATGCATATTTTCTTTTAAAATATATTTTTAACAAGTTTTAATTTATAAAATCTACCTAACGACGCACTAACGGACAGAGAACCCGATCATGGGTAGTAAAGAATGCTAATCTGAGGTCGTCCCAAGAGCTAACTTGTAATTAGTTTTAATTTGAAGTGTCACGTTTTGAAAATGGTTTTTGAGTTGATTTAAATTGAAATTAAATGAATAATAAAAATAAATAATTAAAAGTAAAAGGATAGGAGATATCAAGAGAGAAAACATGTTAACCTAGTTACTTCATTACTATTATTATGAAGACAATTTCCTGTGTAATGTCAAACTATGATTTCATTACTGGTTTCTAAGGTCGATAGACTTGAATGTGCATATACAGTATATCCTATACTCCCTGCAATTCTGAATCAGTCCCGAATCATTTGGGATCTAGGTTATCTAGGTTATAGTGATTAATCCTAACTATTCCCAAAACATATCTAATAACCTATTAAGGAGTTAGTGATCCTCCTTAGTAACTATTAGATCCCATCATGACAAGATAATCTATTAATAGGGCAAGCTAGGTCCAAACAACCCATACTACCAAAACCAAGGGTTACACGATAGTCAAGGAATATCTAACAAAACCATAATTTAATAGGAAACAATCATAACAAAAGTAATTACATAACTAGGCCAGCACTTTAATTGCTTAGCCGCTCATGGTAACGGTAACAATGTAAGAGATAGAAGAAATCATATATTGAACACTCATAATTCTTACAGTATTCATATTTTGAATGATTAAATACAAAAACTAAGTAAAGTGTGATCTCCCTTGGACTTCAGGTGGAATTATTTGAAGGTTGGAAGCCTTTGTTGCCTCTCCAACTGCTTGTGGAGGAAGTGATTTCGGAATAGCTTGAATGAGGCCTTTATTTATAGATATCGAACCTGTTATGGCGTAACCAGTAAAGGTGTTATGTCGTAACCAACTTACACGACATTCCATAATTAAGCAGCTGTTACGGCGTAACCAGATATGGTGTTACGCCGTAACCTTCATATAACTTCCATATGTACGTGATCTTCATTCCATATTTGTGGATCTTCATGGTTATGACGTAACTGGATAAGGTGTTACGCCGTAACGATAACTTTGACAAGATTTCCTTCTAAATATATGGTTACGGCATAACTAGATATGGTGTTACACTGTTAAGTCTTCCTTGATCTTCGTACTTGCTTAATTTATGTTAGCGTAACCCATAATTTTTGTTTACCCGTAACATTCTTCAGAAAGTTACACTTTAAGTCCCTTTCCTTGTTTTCTTGGTCCACTTCCTGTATTTCACTTGAAAACTACAAAATAGCAGAAAATATCTCGTTTTTGAGTGTTAGTGAAACATTTGCAGGTATTTTAGGGGGTATTTTACCACCAAAAAGTATTAAATATTTGATGTTATCAAATATCCCCCCACTTGACTTCTGCTTGCCCTCAAGTAGAACCTGTTAAAACATTTCATAAAAAGATTTCTCGAGAATAACTTCAAGAAATGAATTTATAAAACTCTTAATGCGAGAAAGACACAAAGCCAAACACTCACAAAAAAGGATAAAAAGTCACTCAGCTCTCCACTAGTCTAAGTGTTTCATTTTTGGGGTGATCGCTCAATTGTACAGTCACAGCATGTATTCTATCAAAAGCTTGGAAAGTACATAAGTCTGCACCAGTTAGAATTAGGGTCTAAATAACTCTTAAAGGCAACAAAGGTATTAAGGTTTAAAGGATGATTAAGGGTTAGGATAGACATGGGATACACATTTAATGGTTGTTAATAAAAACATAAAACAAATAGTCTAAAATAATGTATGGTTGTCTTAACTAGCTTCTGTCCTTCCATGGGTCCAAGAGTCAAAGTCTAAAAATCTAATCTTCAATAATGGGCTACTAGCTCCATTCTTCATAAGTATCAGTATGACTTGGTGTAATAATGGGCTACTAACTCCATTTTACAAGGTTGTTTTGGTGCAATTATAGGCTACTGGCTCCATTTTTTATTTTGCACCATCTTTACATTTTTAGCACATAGGTGCCCTTTTTTTGTTGCACCCTCTTTTCGTCATGGTAAATATGCAAATGCTACAGGGGTTTATATCTTTAATTCTTTCCACTGCAACATTCAATATTACACGTACATCCCCCTACTTGAGATAAACAATGCCAAAAGCGGTGGTATAGGGGGTCTTGATAGATCATAACTGATTGGTCTTCCATGAAAGTATATAATTCTCGTTCCTATTCCCCCAAGCCATGGAATTAAGTAGCCAGAGATTTCAACACAAAGAAAATAAATACTACAAGGTAGACTAAGGTGAAATGGTGTAACGAGACATTTAGAGTTGTGGTGAAAACATAGATTAGCTCAACATGGGTGATCTAGGGGTATCTCGCACTAATAATGAGTGCAACAGAAGGGTTTATCATGGGAGGTCAACAAGTCAGTGTAACAAGTCGATAAACGCACACATATAGGCTATTTGGGTAATTTCCTAAGTGTTACCTTCTTTAACTATCTATTCCTGCTAATCAATTAGGTCTCAAAATAATGTATAGGCCAAGTTCTAAAGTTTACAATACTACCGGCACACTTAATATTTTGGTGGATTTTTGAATAATTTGAAAGAAACAGAATATTAGGCTTAAATCTCACCAAGTAATAATAAAGGGTAATGTGCATTCGGCAAAGATTAATTCTGGTTTATTTAAGAAAAATTTGTCAAAAATTTTAAAATTGGCATAATTTTCAAAAAAACTAGAAAATAGAAGGCAAAGCATACATCAAGTATTAATTCTACTCTCATCACCCACTTGATTTGTACAATATCCCGATTGTACATTAAGAAAATGAAATAATAAGAAAAGAGTATAATTAAGACAAGAAACTCCCTGAGCATTGCTTTGAAATTTGAAATTGGGTAGAAATCTTTATTTCTGTCGTCCCGCAAGCTCTTAATCCCCTGTGATCACAGAAACAAACCAAAGCATAAAACCATTCTACAAGAATTATGAAGTGTACAGGAAATACAAACCTAACTCACTTTCATAAGAATCACGGTTGCATTTAGCATATGAAAAAAAACACGCCTTTTAAACACACTTGTGCCCCAAGTGGACGAGTAGTCTCGTGGGGCTTCCAGAGAACAGACCCAACATAGTCCATTACGTATATCAAGTTAGACATGTTAAAAACTTAAATTTTTAGGATTTTTAAAAGAGTTACACGAACCCTTATTGTTAATGTCGTATCAAATGGGTAAAATTTTTTAAGATTCTAAAGTATTACGCTAACCTTGAAATGGGTTACGTCATAACTGTAGTGTTTAGGCTACGGCTGGCAAATTCAGCAAAGTTAGCTAATGAATATGAGTCGAGCCGGTCTTGAGTTTTGCCTCTTAGCTTCTGTATTCTGCAAAACAAAGTAAGAAACATGCAAACCAACTAATGCAAAAAGAAATTTAATTAAATAAAAGACGGGTTGTCTCCCGACAAGCAATTTTGTTTATTAACGAGTCTTTAAGTTAGACTTATGCTCATTCTAGGTTACTTCGTTTTCCAATTTTTCCTGCCACTCATTTCTCCAATAATCTTTGTGGATTCTTCTTTTAGTCATGTTACATACCTTTCTAAAGGCCACTCTTACCCACTTGTCAAAGCTTAAATTTTCCCATTCTAAAAGTTTGTTCGCTCATCATCATTACTACTTTCCCAATTATTTGTTTTCCCTAGGGTTGTCTCCTCCATCACATTCGTCGAAAGGGGGGTTACATGAAGCCCATTTGGTGTATATGTCTTCCTTCTACTAGTAAATTGGTTTACACCAATGTCTCCTTTTGGTATTAGAAAGATCTTTCGAACTACTATTTCTATCCTTAATTATTTTTGCCCTTATATCGGCGATGTTAGCTGTTGTTCTAGGAAATTCTTTTATGTTTAAAATCTTAGTTTTCATGAATACCTCACTAGCCCTTAGGTTATACTTAGTTATTTCAGCTTCGTTTCTGTTTTATTGGTGGGGTTCTGTTATAATGCATTCCTAGTAACTTGTTCTTCCTTTGCTTATAGCTTCATCATTATAGTCAATGAATCCATCGTATAATATAGGTTCTAGGTAGTTAATGATTCCTTCCAAGTCATCCTTATCTCTAATAACCTCTGAAAACCATTCTTCAGGTAACTTGTTAACCATTGCCCCGATTATTGCTCTCTCCTTAGTCTCCCCACATTTCTCAGGATCTTCCTGTTCTTCTGTTAAGATCTTTCCTCGTATTTGTCCTCCAAGCTTAAATGTCCGAAAGTTTTTGAGGATTCTTTCTTTAGTTATATCTTCACATTACCGTACCTTAGGCCCTGTACCCAATTGGTACAGTGGCTTAATCCTTCCTATTCTAATTTATTGCGATCATTATCGTTTGTGCTTTTCTAGTAATGCTTTAATTTTTATCCGGGATTCCTCCTCCATCACATATTTCATGTGAAGGATCACATGATGCCCATAATATTATTCCCCGTTGTTCATAGTCTTGGTGGAACTGGTTACACCATTGTTTTATTGGATAGTTCATGGCTTAGTTCACCTGTGAAGTTAGTACATTTGTTAAGGTGTTCACGCAACAGCCGTAATTACACTCTTGTTCCTTCATTTTGATTTTTACCCTTTCTTCCTTAATCCTAAGTGAGACTTCTCTGGTGGAACTATTAATCTCAGCACGAATGTTTGCTAAAAAAGGTCAACCAAGAATAATAGTTTTACTGTTTAATTCCTTTGTATCAATGATTACAAAGTTGGAGGTGAAAGAAAACTTATTAATTTTTACCAGGACTTTTTCAACTATCCCTTGGGAGACACACCTAGTTCGATTAGCCATTTCTACTATGATGTTAGCATGCTTTGGGTCAGCAATACTTAATTTATCCAATATAGACTCGGACATAATATTAATGCTGGCTCCTAAGTCTGCTATTGCATTTATGCTAAATAATATCCAACTAAAACAAGGATTGTAAATGACCGGTCCGTGTGGTTTGTGTTTCCTAGGTAGGCTTGATATCCTTTCAATTTTCCTGGTTTCTTTCTGATGCACGTCATTTTTTGGTGTGTAAACCATCATGCACTCACTCACTTCATGTTCTTCCCTTCTAAGTTGATTAATCTGGGCTTCCCACTTTCTTAGGGAATCATCCCTAGCTTGCCTCCTAAGGTTTGAATGACTATCGTTCCTTTTCTGTAAAATTTTCCAGCATTTCTCTAACTCCGCTTCAAACCAATCACCTTGGCCCTAATTGCTCTATTCTTCAAGTTCATTGGCGTATTTGCTCGTGGTTTAGTGATTTTGGGGTGAATAGGGGATTGTGATGCCTGAAGGTAAGGGTTGGTTTTTGTATCTAATGGTGGATCAAGACTTTTATGACAGGGATATAAATGGTCCCTGTATGTGGTAAGGACATCAGCTTTGGCAGAGTGTGGTTGATATTCATCATAATTCTATTTTTTCATTGTTTCTTGATATTCCAGGTATTCTACGATGGTCATATCATCAACCTTTTTAGGTATCTCATTTTCTTGTGTGAGACTAAGATATTGTTCAATGGTGAGATTTTCAATGTCAACCTCATCCATGATATTTCCTAAAGAATAAATAGTAGTGAGAAAATATGTAATCGTAAAAATTCAAATTACCACTAGTTTTTAGCTCCCCAGCAGCGGCACCAAAAACTTGATGCGTATTTTCTTTTAAAATATATTTTTATCAAGTTTTAGATTTATAAAACTCGATCTACCTAACGATGCACTAACGGGCAGAGAACCCAATCGTGGGTAGTAAAGAATGGTAAATCTAAGGTTGTCCCAAGAGCTAAGTTGTAATTAGTTTTAATTTGAAGTGTCACGTTTTGAAAATGGTTTTTGAGTTGATTTAAATTGAAATTAAAAGAATTATAAAATAAATAACTGAAATAAAAGGATAGGAGATATCAAGAGAGAAAACAAGCTAACCTAGTTACTTCATTACTATTGTTATGAAGACAATTTCTTGTGCAATGTCAAATTATCGTTTCATTACTGGTTTCTAAGGTCGATAGACTTGAATGTGCATATACAGTCTATCTTATACTCCATCCGATTATGAATCAGTCCTAAATCATCTGGGAGGTAGGTTATCTAGGTTGCAGTGATTAATCCTAACTATTCCCAAAACATATCAAATAACCTATTAAGATTATTAACCCCCTCTAAAAGAGTTCATGTGCTTTTTAAGTATTGAGTGATAAGTGCGATGACTGGTTGATGTGTTTCAAAACCTTTAAATTTATAAGACTGAAAATACCGAACAATTATATGGAAACACACGGGTAAAAGTATAACCCACGTATGCAGTATAATATTTTTAGGTAAGACCAGGTCGTCCACAAGGATTAGAGTAGTGTTCGAATAATCAGAAAGATGACTACTCAGATAGAATTTAACAATTTTGAAATTAACTTTAGTTTTATCAATTATAATAAAGATGACTACTCGGATAGTTGAGAATAATTTATAAGTGTTGGAAATGATTTGACCTCGAAGATGGGACTTTAATTTATAAAAATGATTTCTCGTTAGAAAACGTTTTTACGAATTAACTTGATTAACTTAAGACTTATATTTAGTTAACTAGACCAAATGTGTCACTCAAATAATCTAGTTATTGTTATATCAAAACTTATTTTGTTTATCAATTTATGGAATTGGATTTCTCAGCACAAACGTTAAAGACCATAGACAAATCTTTAAAACCACATAGATCATAACGGATCTTTCGACCTATACCGATATGATTATATAATCTAAGTTGATAAGCAAAAATAGATAAGATAAGATATAACAGGTTTGCAACATAAGCTTAAGATTAAAGCGATCAAGATCATACCAAACACTTATTCATTATCGTAACTTCACCGAGTAGTCATGAGAGATTTAGCCTCTCATAGCTAAGGAGTTCATAACAAAAGCACACTTTACATAAACTTCCATTATTTCAACAACTAGGTAAGAAAACTCTTCGGTCTTGGAGTCTTAGATCTTTTTCTCAAAGGAAAGGTGATATGGTGTATTGGAGGTTTCTTAGAGTAGGGACCACGTTTGATATCTTCCCGAATATTTTATTTCCATATGGCTTAAATACGGTTTATTGGTCTTTCCTGGATACGGCGTATTGGATCTTGTTTCCTTCGTGGTCTTTAGTGAAGTGTAGGCACATATATGTCGTATCTTCCTTGATGGATACAGAGTATTGGTTGTTAGAATAGTAATCTTCATATTTCTTTGTTTAAGCTCTAGAATGCGTGCCTTTTTGCTAATCTTCACCAAGTACTCCATAATTACTGCAATTCTCAAATACAAAACGATTAAGTAACAATTCTTTGCCATAATTATACAAAATGGCTTATTTACATGGGATAAATGATGCTATAAAAGTGATATTATTTGATGTCATCAACATTCAGACCCAAACTCTTCAATTACCACCTTAAGTGTATTCACAGATCCTTTATCACCATGACAAAACATGAGCAAATCATCAGCAAAGCATACATGTGTTAACTTCATCAGTTTACATCCAAAGTGATATCCAAACTCCTAATTCCTATCAACCTTATCTTGAACAATTAGAGACATAATTTATAACACCTCATATTTTAGGTCATTGTATGACATTATGAAATTCACAATTTATTTTTAGGGTTTTACGCGTTTACTCTTAAACCGTAAACGTTAAGTTAAATCGCGTAAACTAAAAATGATCATTCAATGTAAACGGGCATTAAACAATTAAATGTTTACATCAAGCAAGTGTTATATGATTATTATGAGGATAATTAATAACTTTGTTCATCTTATTTTTATTGGCTACGTAAAATGCTTACGTTTCGTAATAAAATGCGTTTAGGCATACCCGGAAGTTCTAAAACCTAACTACGCCTAAACGAATACCCACGATTATACCCAATACTCAAAATAATCAAAAATTACATCATATATATATATACATGCCGAATTTTAGAGGATAGAACCAAGTATTCACCACTTATACATAATATCTAGATATTTAATAAAAGTACTCTTACACCTTTATCAACTTGATTTATTAACCATGAGCTAGGGTTAGAAAGTAACCATGGTTAAGTTAAGAAGATATTTTTACTATAAATACCCATGCATGCATAAGTAAACTTCACCTTAAATCTTTACATGCAAAATTCATTTTATTCCTCCCTTTTATACACTAAAACCCACGGCACACTTAGGCCACCAAACAAAATCCATACTTTGATTTTCTAAGATTATACATCTCTTTATACATCAATCCTAAGATATATTAAGTCATATTCAAGCCTTGGATCACCCTTTGCAAGTATTAAGAAGAAAAAGTAAAGATTAGGGTTTTGGAAACCTAATCTAGGGTTATAAGCTTGAAAGCTTGGATTTCAGTCTAAACA
>BQNB010071022.1:0-32911 GCA_026074375.1 Tanacetum coccineum
GCTAACAATCTCCCCCGAAGTGAGGTCTTGAACACGGGAACGAACTTCCTTAATTGACTCAATACAATTGAGGCTAACAGTGTTGATTAGTGATCTCTCCTCTTTTCTTCTAAGTATCAAATCTTTATTGTAATTATCTTGTGTATTTGTGTGATTTGGATATTGTATAAATCTGATAGTGTAGATCTAGTGATCGTGTAGTGATTGTGAAGTGGTAGATTGGTTCTAGCTAAGATTTGGACTCGACATTTAGCTTAGTGTCGGAAAATAAACTAAGCGACGTGTAAACAGGTTTCTCTGCGTGAAGGGAGTTTGCTGACATAGTGAAATCTCGATTAGGATACTCGGTGAGTAGAGTAGGGCAAAGAAGAGCTTCGTATCCGAACCACTATAAATCTTGGTGTCTTGGTTTGATTGTTCCTTCTCTCATCTCTTTATATTGTTGTGATTGTTATTTACTATTAGTTTAGATATTTACTTGGTTGATTCATATTGTTGATTGGTTAAACATACTACTCGAATCTAAGTAATTTAAAAGCAATGTTTTAAAATAAAAACGAACCTGTAAACTATTCAACCCCCCTTCTAGTTTCCACAATAGAGATGTCGGATTTACCCGTGAAAAAGATGCCTAATGAATCTAAACTGCTAAAATTATTTTGTAAAATTGGACAAGTCTATTGGTGACTTCAAAACACAAATTGATCAAACTCTTATACAAAATAGAAGTAGAGATCTTATATTTGATGATCAAGATGTGTTAAGACAATTTTACAAAACTATGGTAATTCCGATGTCTATCTCCTTAAGAAGATTCTCGAACGAAATCAAACAAGAAATTACAGAAGTGTTAAAGGAGATGTTAGATATTTTTGAGTCAATGGAAAAGAAAGTTGATCAACAATCACAGAAAGATAAGATTTTTCAAAATGAAATTGATCGATTTTTTAAACATCCTTGCCAAGAGAAATTAGGGATTGTGTGCTGCTCTCTGTTAAGAAACAGAAAAATGAGATGTTAATGCTTGAAAAAGAGAAACTTTCAAATGACTTTAAAGATATCCAAGCTACAATGGAACAACGAATTAAGATTCTTGAAAACGCTTTCAAAAGAGCTGAAACCCAATATGTCAATCTTGATCTTAAAATGCAACATCAAAAATAAAAAATGGCTTGTGATGTCTCTTGGAAGTCAACAATGACGAAGTTGAGTGATGAAAACGTGTTGCTAAAATCTCAAGTTCAATCAACTGTTCAAGAAAGAGAAAATATAAAACTTAAATATCAAAAGCTTTTTAACTTAGTCAAAGCGACACGGGTTCAACATCAACAAGAAGTCAATGAGTTAATTGAGAATGTCAATCAAAATACATATGCTTATGGTGATGTGCGTGCTAAAAACCAAGATCTTTTGATGACAATTTCTGAAATCAAAGCAAAGCTTGCTAAACAAGCAAAAAACATGAATACTAAGTTTGACAAATCTGCAACCTTAGCAAAACCAGTTTGTGTTACACCGTTAAATAAAAACAAAGATTTAAAGGCAAAAACAGTTTCTAAGGTTGAGATAAAAAACAGATATGTCAAAACCACTCACTTCATGTTCTACATCTAAAAACGAGCAGAATCAGAAACCAAATGCGAATATGATCGCAAGAGGCATGTATATAGTCACAAAAACAGAAACCAAAACGTCAGTTGCTAAAACTAACAAGTTTTCTTGTAATTCCACAGGAGTAGCGAAGTCTAGTAGTGTTAGCAGATCATAGTCTAAGGACACTAATTCGAAGAAGAAAGTCTTGTTGAACGCTAAGTCAAAGAGTACTTCTAAGGATGTCAAGAAATCGCAAAGTAGTTCTAATTTAGTTGCTAATAAGAATGACACATTGAATTCGAATGTTTTTGAATCAAGAACAATTGTATTAAAAGCTAAGACTGTAAATGTTGTTCATGATGGTTCAAATCTTGTATGTGTTTCTTGTGGCAATGATGGTTTTCTGACTTCTCATGATAAATGTGTTGCTTGTTATGCTTTGTCTTCGAATTCTAGGGTAAAAAGAGCCTTATTCCCCTCCCATGTAACTGCAAAATCTAGTAAAGTAGGAGCTAGCCCTGTATTTGCGAAATATAGGTTTAGTGTTGCTACACCGCTAAAAGCAACAAATAAGGACTCTAGTGCATCGCCAATAACTCCAGAATTTAGGCAAAGTCATACACTTAGCTCTTACATGAAAATCAAGATTAGAACCAGTAGGAAGTGGCAAAAGTGGTTTGAGCACCAATCAAGCTTTAATTGGTCACCCAAGAGCTTAACTACTCAAACACCACCAAGTGATTCTAAGAGTAGTGCTAGTCGTAGAACTTACTCTAGAACACTAGTTACCAAAAAGCAATGGGTATCCAAACTGTCCACTTTTTCATCTGGTATTTCTTCATGTGGTGCAGGTAATCTAGATTGTCCTTTGGATTATTGATAGCGGATGTTCAAAGCATATGACTGGGAATCTGAAATTGCTAAGAAATTTTGTTGAGAAATTCATGGGCACAGTCCGCTTTGGCAATGACAACTTCGCTGCAATCACTGGATATGGAGATTATGTTCAAGGAAATCTTACTATTTGTCACGTGTATTATGTTGAAGGCCTTGGACATAATCTTTTCTCAGTCAGACAATTTTGTGATGGAGATCTTGAAGTAGCCTTTCGATCAAACACCTGTTTTATTCAGAATTTAGAGGGTGAAGATTTACTTACTAGCTCTCGTGAATCCAATGTTTACACCATCTCCATTTCTGATATGGCGTCTTCATCTCCAGTTTGTCTAATGTCTAAAGCCACATCAACAAAATTATGGTTATGGCATCGACGATTTTCTCATCTGAATATCGGTACCATTAATCAACTTTCTAAAAATGAACTAGTTGATGGGCTTTCGATATCTAAGTATGACAAAGATCACTTATGTTCTACTTGTGAGCAAGGAAAGAGCAAAAAGGCCACATTTCCATCTAAGTTGGTTCCAAGCTCAAATTCTAAACTTGAATGACTTCATATGGATTTGTGTGGGCCAATAAGGGTTGAAACTGTTAATGGGAAACACTATATTCTGGTGATTGTCGATGACTACTCCTGATATACGTGGGTTTTTTTCCTTCAAACAAAAGATGAGACTTTAGAAATCATTATGAAGTTCATTACTTAGATGCAACAGAATATGAAGGCTCAAGTCCTCAAAATCTGGTCTGATAATGGAACTGAGTTTAAAAATGCAACACTGAAGTCGTTTTATGAAAAGTTGGACATTATGCAACAAATGTAAATTGCTCGAACGCCT
The DNA here is from genome assembly GCA_026074375.1 of Tanacetum coccineum. Lineage (NCBI taxonomy): Eukaryota > Viridiplantae > Streptophyta > Magnoliopsida > Asterales > Asteraceae > Tanacetum > Tanacetum coccineum. The sequence continues at coordinate 3,333 of BQNB010071022.1, forward strand.
CAGCAAAATGGTGTTGTTGAACGTACAAATAGAACACTAGTCGAGGCTGCAAGAACAATGCTTATCTTTTCAAAACTACTAGAATTCCTATGGGCCGAAGTAATTTCCACAGCTTGTTTTACTCAGAATCGCTCTCTTGCAGACACTCGGTATAATAAAACCCCATATGAGCTGATTAAGGGTAGAAAACCCAATGTTCAATACTTTCATGTGTTTGGTTCCTTATGTTACCCGACAAATGATCGTGATGATCTTGGGAAGATGAAGCCTAAAGCAGACATTGGTATCTTAGTTGGTTACTCTGAGTCATCAAGGAGGTTTCGCATTTTAACCGCCGAATGAGGAAAATAATAAAAACCATCCATGTCAAATTTGATGAACTCACAACTATAGCTTCTGAATGCAACAATTCAGGACCCGGTGTTAACTGCTCGAATTTTCAAGATTCATCAGAAGAAATGAATGAAATACCGTCACAACAAGACTTGGATAACTTGTTTGGTCCTTTGTATGAAGAATACTATGCGCCAAGAACTTCAGAAGTGTCAGATAATTCCGCTGTAAATACTCTTGATAAGGAAGACACTCCATCATCTTCTTTAATCATTGTTGAAGATAATGATGCTTCGCAAATAGTATCCTCATCAAAAGAATCAATTGCACAAGAATCCTTAACTTCAGTCTTGGACACTCATTCTGATGAACAAATTCAAGAAGACATTTCAAAACTTGATGGGAATACTATCATGCATTCTTTTAAAACTCCTAAGTTTGAGGAAGCTGAGTCATCTTCAAACTTTCAGGACCCGTCAAATATGCACGAGTTTCACGAACAACATCGCTACACTAATAAATGGACTAAGATACATCCAATTGAACAAGTGATTGGTGACCCTTCCAAGCCAGTTCAAACACGAAGTAGACTCCGAACCGATGCAGAGTTATGTATGTACGCACTCACAGTGAGTACTACCGAACCGAAAAACATCAAGGAAGCTATGCTTGATCATAGTTGGATCGAATCAAGGCAAGATGAACTCAATCAGTTCAAACAATTAGATGTGTGGGATCTTGTGAATTACCTACTGGCAGAAATGTAATCAAGGTAAAATGGCTTTAGAAAAATAAGACGGATGTTGAAAACATGGTTATTCAGAATAAATCGCGTCTTATTCCAAAGGGTTATAGTCAACAAGAAGGAATAGACTTTGAGAAGTCGTTCGCTCTAGTAGCACGACTATAATCTATTCGAATGTTCATGGCTTGCGTGGCTCATAGAACTTTACAATATACCAGATGGATGTGAAAACTGCCTTCCTCCATAGTTCATTGAAAGAAGAAGTTTTTGTAAGTCAGCCAGGCGGATTTGTAGACCCAGACTTTCCTAACCACGTATATCATCTTAAGAAAGCTCTGTACGATCTCAAACAAGCCCCTCGAGCATGGTATGACAAGCTTTCTTCCTTCTTGATTGAGCACCATTTCACAAAAGGTATTGTTGATCCAACACTTTTCACACGAAGACACGGAGATGCCATTTTATTAGTTCAAATATATATCGATGACATTATTTTTGGTTCAACAAATCCAGTTTTCTCAAACAGATTTGCAAAACTAATGAAAGAGAACTTTGAAATGTCAATGATGGGTGAAATGAAGTTCTTCCTAGGACTTTAATTTCATCAACCCCCCCTTGGAATCTTCATAAACCAATCACAATACACTATGGAACTTCTTAAAAACATGGGATGGAAAAATGTGATGCCATTATGACACCAATAGCTATAGCCAGAATCGACGCAGATTTACAGGGAACCCCAACTGATCAGACTAAATTCCGTAGTATGATTGGATCTCACTGCCAGTCAACCAGACATTGCCTTTGAACATTTGTCTGTGCAAGATATCAGGCACGCCTAACTAAGAAACACCTCAAAGAGGTCAAAAGGATCTTTCGTTACCTCAGACGATCCATTAACATGGTGATGTGTTTCAAAAGCTTTAATTTTATAAGACTGAAATTACCGATTTATTAAATGGAAGCACACGGGTAAAAGTATAACCCACGTATGTACTATAACATTTTTAGGTAAGACCAGGTCGTCCACAGGGATTTGATTTGTGTTTGAATAATCGTAGTTAAAATAAACTTTAACAATTTTAAGATAAATGGTGCCGGATTCAATAATGAGAAAGATGACTACTCGGATAGTTTCATATAATTCCTAAGCAATGGTGATAATTACGATATCAAATTTAGGACTTTAACTTATAAAAAGGGTTTCTCGTCAGAAAACATTTTCACAAATTAACTTGTTTAACTTAAGACTTATATCTAGTTAACTCGATCAAATGTGTCACTCAAATAATCCAGTTACTATTATATCAAATCCATTTTGTTTATCAAATAACGTAAGCGGATTTCTCCTTTCAAACGATAAAGACAAACTATATAGTTTACAATGGGTCTTTCGACCTATACCGTTATAAGCATATAATCAAACTTGATAATCAAAGTTGATAAGATAAGATACGATAGGATTTCAACATAATCTTAAGATTAAAAAGATCGCAATTATACCAAACGCTTATTCATTATATTAATGTAACCGAGTAGTCATGAGAGATTTAGCCTCTCATGGCTATGAAGTTCATACCAAAATAAAGAAAAGAAACAAGAATCATACTATGCTCGGGTAAGAATATGGATTAAACTCCACCCGTTACTAGTATCGTACAACCTTTATGTGGAGTTTGATCTAGGCTGATCTAGGAATACAAATAACAATGAACATAGGTACGAATTTGCATAGCGGAATATAATCAAGACAATGTTATTTTAACAAGGTTTTTCATTCCATGCCCCAATTCTACTTGATCAATAGTAGAACAGTTACATACTCTAACAGGATCAAAGACACCTTTGATCTTGAGGCTAAAGAAACTAGACGTCTACATTATGAGAAACACACGACTCACACTTTTTCTGGTGTATACACAAAATCACATGCATAACACACACACAAACAATGTCTATGGATCTCTTTATATATAGAGAGTCCATAAGACTTACAAAGGAATCTTAATTGTATTAGGAAACTAAATCTTCCTAATCTTTGATCTTTATCTTTTAAGGATATCTTTTAGAATCCTCCATCTTTTGTAGAATTCCATATTGTCAACTTTGATCCTTGTTGTTTCATTTTTTTGTTCTTTTGTATCATTGCTTTTGTATCATCAAATCAATAATTCCCAACAATCTTCCCCTATTTGATGATGACAAAACAATCTTCTGCATGAACTTCCCCTGAAGTTGAGATCTTCATGAATGAAACAATCTTCCCCTTAATTCTTGATTTCATATGAACTACCATGCCATACCACCACACATAATAAGTTGCAAATCATATATCTTTGTACCATCTTCCCCTTTTTGTCATTATCTAATAGGGGACTTGTGAACATATGCAACTTTGATCTTTACAACTACAAACCATATATTAAACTTCTAATCCAAGCTTTCCAATGTCTCAAATTACCCTCCATGACGAATAATAAGACACATGGACAGTACTTGGTGAGTTCTCTTTAATTCTTTTCTCTTTAAACTTGATAGGAAGTAGAGACGCGTACATATATAAATGTGCGGCGTACTTCTTGGCATTTTCAGCTTTAGCCCTTTCTTTTCTTCTAACTTGCTTTCAAATGAGTATAAACACTTGTGTTTTGATCGTTTTAATCTCGGAATGTCTTCAAGTAAACCTGCATATATTTCATGCTATTAAGTACCAAATGTTCACGAGAAATGATAAAATATATATAAATCACCGCCGCCCGCAAACATGTATATTTAGAGGTCAGTTTCACATGGGTTTAGTGGTACTCGAAGGATTTTGGCGATTTGAGCTAATTAACATATACAGTGATGCAGAACCATGCAGGTGATGCCATGATGATTGCAAAAGCACATATGGAGGACTTTAGTTTCTGGGAGACAAGCTAGTCAGTTGGTCGTCTAAAAAGCAAAACTCGTCCATCTGAGTCATCTGCGGAAGCGGAGCAGTACCGTCTCCTTTATCCACGTCATAAGACAGCACAAAGTCATTTTGATGAGTGACACAACTTTCTTGATTACTTTGCGTATTGTTTACATCCAAGTTCCAATGTATCTGTGATTCCAAAAAGTGCAATTGCCACAATCCCTATACCTCATACATGTATCAACATTCTCGTACAAAGAAACAATAAACATACTGATATCATATTATCAAGGAGCATGTTTGAACAAGTACAATTACCACTTGTACTTTGTCGGGCGGAAACCTCAGTTTGCCGATCTTGTTTATAAAATCCCTTCAAAAAGAAAGGTTTAGTACATAGGTTCAACATGATTGTTTATGATGTGATGTAGTGACTCCACATAGTTGTAACTACTCGCAAACGTATCTTCTTGAAAAGGAAAGATCATACACTCAAATCATTGTAAATACATTCATACCTACAAAAAACAAAACAATTGAAAGGCAATGAAAAAAAAATTAAAAAAACGGCGCCCCAAAATATAAGTGAAATTTCTGTAAAAAAATAAAAACAAAATATAAAATTTAAAAACACAAACTATAACTTTAAAATATGCCAACACATAATCTTCCACCACGATTTATCAGTTTCATGATGCCGTTTTCACAAATTGTGATTTCCCAAAGGGGGGGGGGGGGGGGGGGGGGGGGGGGGGGGGGGGGGGGGGGGGAGACGGTGTGAATAATGCAACATTAACAGAGGTGGAGTTAGTTCATAACTTTTTTATTGATACCTCGATAAAACACAATGTTTATTCGTAATCATTTCCATTCACTTAAAAACATTTATCTTTTTCCAAACATCATCATCTTTGAACAAATCTCAAAGAGTGCAGCAAACTGCACACTAACAATCTCTTTAATAATTATTCTCATAAGTTATATTTATTCAAGGGGAGTTATCAAATTCTTGATTTATCAAACAATCTATATCAAGTGTGTACAAACTTGCAAAACATAACGAAAAACAAAACTCTCAAATAAATTCTTTAATTATAGTATTAATTCTGACTGGAGTTATACAAATTTCGTCGGCTTCCATCATCAGAAATTAAAAGATTGAGATATCTACATGCTCACATACACAATGTTTTGACAAGTTTTTCTATACAAAAGGGGAAGAAATCAAAACGTATATTTTTCAAGGGAGTTAATGGAATTTTTTTTAAAAACGGGATCTTTAATCTACAAACACCTCATCTCAAAAGGATAATTGGGAAGAGTGTTAAAAACTCAAGTGGGGAGTTTCGAAAAGTTATACTTGGACCTAAAAAGGCATATACGAAAAGCAAGTACCAGGACTAAAAACTGCAAAATTCCAAACTTATTTTTCTAACGTATAAAATCCAAAGGTTGTCCATTACTAAATCGTATCACTTTCGTTATGCAACCCAAGAGTTTTCTGTGTAAACTCCTCCTTAATTGCCCTGAGCACTTTCATACTCTTTTAAAACAATCCGAATCCAAATCGATTTGTGATTCTCTGAGATTATCAAACGTAAGGATACAAGATCTTACTCGATTCCTTATACTTTTAACTCTTTTAATTAATTGATATCTCATAAGGTTTTCGTATAGATCTAATGTTTCATGTTCCAGATTAAAAAGTTATGATTTGTGTGAGAAACACTGATTGTAGGAAAACATTCTTAATAGTGTTGTGATATGATTTGTGTTGTTAGATCATCAAAAACAACATGTTTGGACCACTAATTAGAGGGTTACTGTACACAATAAGAAACACTAGCTAAACATAATACAGAGGTCGGGGAGGATTAAACAAGAACTTAGCCATATTATTTAGAGAGAGAAAGGAAAAGATGTGTATGTGTTTTAGAGAGAGAAATGAACAACACACACACTTAGGCGAAAGTGATACAAAAAGTGATCCTCACCCTTCCATGGAAGTATGAATGGGGTATCTTATACACTCAAACGACAACTAAACTTTATTCCTATTATGTCTAATCTAGTACCCGTAGCGTGTTTTGACTATTTAATAAACCTAATGTAATTCCGATACGTCAGCATATTTTTACAGGCTAACAATCTTCGCCACCAATATGGACATACGGAATTACTTACAATGTTTCCACATCCGTATAGAATAGCAAACACAAATAAAGTCTTCATATGCTTCCAATGGCGAAGATGACATTGTGACTTCCTGTCTTGATACCTTGACTCCAGCTTAGGTTCTTCTGTGTCTTTACTTGTTACGGCATCGTAGTATGCCATTAGTTGTGCTTAACTTCCCCCCAGATTCATGCAACATATACATATAACAGGCTTTTTTTCATAGACCCTTTCTTGGCAAAGTTTCTTGTGAATCAACTTTTTCCCTCCAAACCAACATCCCTATCTTGCAGCAAAATTAATGAAACTTTGACTGTAGCTAGAAAAAACTTCGGTGGGTAGGGGAGTTATGTGGCACATTGAAATTTTGTAGAAGTAGAAAACCACATCAAATACTACTGCTACTTGTCATTAGGTCTTGGTGAATATTCGTTCGGGGATACATGCAAGGAATCAACAACAATTCTTCTCACGTATGCAGAATACTTCACAAACCATACTAAGTGAAGTAGTCTACACTACTTCCCCCTAGAAGTTGATATGGTAACATCAAAGTCAACTAAGTCCCGGATGTACACATTTCCCCCATGATGGTTGCAAACTCTTAGAAGCATCATTGTCGTATACGTCTATATACTCGAGAAGTTCTTGTCATAAGCATCTATCTTGAAAAGTTATGAAATACATGACGAACTTTAAAGATTGAGCTTAACTTAGTAGTACCAATGACGTTTTGTCTAGCTTCTCACAATCTCCCATGAAAATGCTGATTACATCTTACACCCTTTATACTCTCTGGCTACCTTACCAACCTCTCGTATTCTGTCGGCTATTGATAGTGACCACATATTGAAGTACAACCCGATATACCTAACACTTGAAAATGAAGTAAAATCCCACCAAACTTTTGTTACTGTTTAATCTTGTAACTGTCTTTTCAAACGACTCAGTTAGAGGTCGTTCTCTCCTGACTTGTGCAATGGGATCATGAAGAAACGCTCCCGGAAATACATTCCGATGCGACCCAATTTTGGGGGTGTTACACTTTCTTTTCTTCTAACTTGTCTTCCGATGAGTATAAACACTTGTATTTTTGGTCTTTTTGAGCTCGGGATGTCTTCAAGTGAACCTGCATATATTTCATGCTATTAAGTATCAAAAGTTCACGAGAAATAATAAAAAATATATAAATAACGCCGCCAAAAACATGTATAATTTAGGCGTTATCACATGGGTTTGTGGTACTCGAAGGATTTTGGATTTGAGCTAATTGCATATTCAGATGCAGACCATGCAGGGTGTCATGATGATTGCAAAAGCACATCTAGAGGACTTCAGTTTCTGGGAGACAAGCTAGTCAGTTGGTCGTCTAAAAAGCAAAATTGTACAGCTGTGTCAACTGCGGAAGCGGAGTACATATCTTTATCAGCATGCTGCGCGCAAGTCATTTTGATGAGGACGCAACTTCTTGATTATGGATATTGTTACACCAAAGTTCCAATGTACTGTGATTCAAAAAGTGCAATTTCTATATCCTGTAATCTGGTACAACATTCTCGTACAAAGCACATATACATCCGATATCATTTTATCAAGGAGCATGTTGAACAAGGTACAATTAAACGTTACTTTGTCGGGCGGAAAATCAGCTTGCTGATCTATTTATAAAAGCCCTTCAAAAAGAAAGTTTTGAGTACTTAGTTCACATGATTGGTATGTGATGTATGACTCCAACATAGTTGGAACGTCTCGCAAAGTTATCTTCTTGAAAAGGAAAGATCATACATCAAATCTTTGTAAATACATTCAAAAACAAAATAAAAAATTGAAAATGCAATGAAAAAAAAAATTAAAAAAAAACGCACACAAAAATATTGTGATTTTCTGTAAAAATATTAAAAACAAAATATAAAATTAAAAAAACACAAAAATATAATTTACATGATGCAAACACATATCTTCTCCGATTTATCAGTTTCATGATGCCGTTTTCACAAATTGTGATTTTCAAAACCTTTTAATGCAACATTAACTGAGGTGGAGTTATTCATTTGTCATCGATAAAATATGTGTTTTGTAATCATTTCCATTCATAAAAAATCATCTTTTTTAAAAATCATCATCTTTGAAAAATCAAAGTGTGCTGAAAACTGCAAAAATAACAATCTCTTGAATAAGTTCTTTAGGTAGATATTTATTCAAGGGGGAGTTATAAATTCTTGATTTTATCAAAATTCTTCTCAAAGTGTGTTCAAAAATGCAAAAATAACAAACTCTCAAATAAATTCTTTAATTAGATATTTAATTGAGAGGGAGTTATACAAGTTTTCGGTCACTTCATCATCAGAAAATTAAAAGTGAGATATTAAATGCAAAATAACAATGTTTTGAACAAGTTTTTTTTTTAAAAAGGGGAAGAAATTTCAAACGGATATTTGTTCAAGGGGAGTTATGGAATTTTTAAATAACGGGATCTTAACTACAAAAATATCTCAAAAGGATAATTGGGAAGAGTGGTTTAACTCCAAGGGGGAGTTTCTGAAAGTTATCTTGGACCTAAAAAGGCATACGAAAGCAAGTACAAGGACTAAAAATGCCAAAATTCCAAACTTATTTTCGTAACTATAAAATCCAAAGGTTTCATACAAAAGCTTATCACTTTCGTACGCAACCTAAGAGTTTTCGTAAACTCTCTTAATTGCCTGAGCTTTCATAATCTTTAAAACACTCGATCCAAATCGATTTGTGATTCTCTGAGATTATCAAACGTAAGGATACAAGATTTTACTCGATTCCTTATACTTTTAACTGTTTTAATTAATTGTTTTGTAAGATTGAAAGTTATGATTGTGAGAAACTGATTGAGGGAAAACATTCTTAATAGTGTTGCGATATGATTTGTGTTGTTAGATCATCAAAAACAACATGTTTGGACCACTAATTAGAGGGTTACTGTACACAATAAGAAACACTAGCTAAACATAATACAGAGGTCGGGGAGGATTAAACAAGAACTTAGCCATATTATTTAGAGAGAGAAAGGAAAAGATGTGTATGTGTTTTAGAGAGAGAATGAACACACACACACTTTGGTGAAATGATACAAAATGAATCCTCACCCTTCCATGGAAGTATGAAGGGGGTATTTATAGTTCAAACACAACTAAACTATACTATTATGTCTAATCTAGTCCCTGCATGTTTGACTATTTATAAACTAATGTAATTCCGGATAAGTCAACATATTTTAAGGCTAACAATCTTCCCCCAATATGTTCACATACATAATTACTTACAATGTTCCTATCAGGTATAAATACAACACAAATAAAGTCTTCCATAGTGCTTCCAATGCTGAAGATGACATTTGTGACTTCCTGTCTTGATACTTGGACTCCAGCTTGGATCTTCTGTGTCTTTACTTATACAGGAATCATTGTAGTATGCATGAGTTGGATTAACTTCCCCCCCAATTCATGCAGCATGTCTTAAAAAGCTTTCTTCATAGACTCCTTTTTGGAAAAAGTTTCTGAATCAGTTTCCCTCCAAACCAACATCCTTATCTTGAGCAGATTCTGAAACTTTGATGTAGCTAGAAAAAACTTCTATTTGACATTTATGTGCACATTGGAATTTTGTAAAAGTAGAAAACCACATCAAATACTACTGCTACTTGTCATTAGGTCTTGGTGAATATTCGCTCGGGGGTACATGCAAGGAATCAGCAACAATTCTTCTCACGTATGCAAAATACTTCACAAACCATACTAAGTAAAGTAGTCTACACTACTTTCCCCTGGAAGTTGATATGGTAACATCAAAGTCAACTAAGTCCCAGATGTACACATTTTCCCCCATGATGGTTGCGAACTCTTGGAAGCATCATTGTCTTGTACGTCCATATACTCGAGAAGTTCTTGTCATAAGCATCAATCTTGAAAAGTTATGAAAGACATTGAAGAACTTTGAAGGATTTTGCTTAGACTGTGAAGTACCATTGACGTTTTGTAGCTTCAAGTATCCCATGAGAAATGCTGATTACATCTCACCCTTTAAACTCTCTGGCTAACTTACCAACCTCGTATTCTGTCGGCTATTGTTGTGACCACATAGTGAAGTAAACCCGATATACCAAACTTGAAAATGAAGTAAAATCCCCCAAATTTGTTACTTAATCTTGAACTGTTGTTGATTTAAGAACGGTGCAAGATTAAATCTGTAAGTACTCTATACCCAGTCCTAAAAGTATAAGAAGTACACCACCTCTTGAAATTATCCACATCGACATCTGCCTGTGACACTGAGTACTACAATGCAAATCCTTTAAGTGATAGCTATAACCCATGAGCACTACAATGTAACTCCTTACATCAGGAAATAACTAGATAATCCAAGTCTTAATCATAAGCTGTATACGCTCAAGCAAGTCATCAATCGGTAGATTGGGTTTGAAGAAAGGGGTAGAAAGTAAAAGGAAGTCTCAATGATGAAATAAGTAGACGCCTTCGTGAAACCCACTTCAATCTCAAATAAGGGATACCAAATCAACTTCGTGATCACTTGTCATCGTAATCTGAATCTTTAGCCGTTTTGACGTTCTAGTGAATCTTATTCGGATCATTTTTAGTGTTATGTATCGTGTTTGTTGTGTTGTTTTGAAATCAATTAACATTCACGGGATTTTACAAGTCTTTGATTAAAACCGAGAAAAGAATAGAATCTTTTGCGGGATTTTACAAAATCAAGAAGAAAGCGTGAAACAATAATTAATTGTGGTTCAAATCGTTGTTGAAATTGAAGTACATGAGCTTTTGTAACGATTAGTGAGCTTAAAACGATGACCCAGGACTGTTTGTCGCTTCTCTTTTTCCATATGCTGCATTTCTTTTATTTTTTTTTTCTCTTTGCTATTTCGTTTGTTTTACTTTTTTTATTTTGTGCATAAAACTTTGAGCTTGAAATGATTAACGGTTGATTAAAACTCAAATAGGGACTAACGGTGCAATGACAAGTCACTTTGGATGAGTAACAGGCTATTTTGTAGCAATTAAGGACTAACGGTGTAAAACAGTTTCAACTTGAAGGTTAATGATGCAACAATGGATGAATTGTGAATTGGTTATGAAATCCAGGGGCCAAAGTTGCCAATTTAAAAATAATTTTGAATTATATAAAAAAACACGTCCCTCCCTTTTTTTCATTTCTTCTTCGATGGAAAATTCACCAAAAATGAAACGAATTTAAATCTTGTCTCGCGGAGTCGTACGGTTATCGACGGTGAAAACTAAATTTACCACGTTGATCGAAACGAGTTCACGGTCATAATGGTATAGATTATAAGTCTTGAAACTAACCGACACTCGAAACCGTAAAACCAAAAATGACTTATTATGTGAGATTTTATTTCCGTTGTTTGAGTTGTTCGGTTCCTTCACAAATAACAAGTTGTTCGGTTAACACTATTTGTGTGTTGTTCGGTTGACATTGTTTGTGAGTTATTCGGTTGACATTGTTTGTGAGTTGTTCGGTTCCCAAAGAAAAAACGAGTTGTTCAATTCACACTGTTTATGAGTAGTTTGATGCAAGTAGTTCGGTTGCAAGGCGTGAACTAGTTCGGTTCGACAAAGCATCAAACACCTTGAACGCACATTTTTGTACCGTCTTCAACACACACCAAAACAATCTTCATCCTTGAATAGTCCAGGTAGTCTTGTACCGCAACCAAAACCTAGAAAAATAAGCTTTAACCGAAGCTTTTACACCAGAAATAATAAGCTACGATAAGCTCTCTCCAATACAAATAAGCCACGAAGAAATACATAAGCTTGAAATACGCTTCAGGAAGATAACACCAATATACTACTTACTAAAACTAAATGAATGAAACAAGAAAAAAATACCGAGTTTTTGTTTCGTAATAAGCTAAGATAGGCGAAGCCCACAATAAGCCCAAGATAAATAGAAAAAGGCCACTTGTTTATACGAAGATACAAGTTGTAAAAACAAGTTATGTGATTTATTATTAGAAGGTTATTGCGTTGAATTCAAATAAGAAAAGAAAAAGTAAATAAGCCGTATGAAAAATACTCCAATAAACCGAACCAATAAGCTCAATATAACCACAACGAATAAGCTTAAGCAACCACAAACACAACACACACGAATACAATACACCCCCGATTAGCTCTTGATACCAATTGTACACAATAAGAAACACTAGCTAAACATGATCCGGAGGTCGGGGAGGATTAAACAAGAACTTAGCCATATTATTTAGAGAGAGAAAGGAAAAGATGTGTATGTGTTTTAGAGAGAGAAAGAACACACACACACTTTGGTAAAATGATTCAAAATGAATCCTCACCCCTCCATGGAAGTATGGAGGGGGTATTTATAGTTCAAACACAAATAAACTATACTATTATGTCTAATCTAGTCCCTGCATGTTTGACTATTTATAAAATAATGTAATTCCGGATAAGTCAACATATTTTAAGGCTAACAGATACGTAACAGTCATAGGTTTCATATGGATGAAAATGAACTTTCGTTGATAATTATACTCTTAAAAGTTAAAAAGGATGATATTTAAATAGTTTTCATAAAAAATGATAATAAAAATCATTCCTAACACATAATCATGCATATGAAAGTAGTCTTGGATATATACTTAGGTTACGGTTTCGTAAATGCTTATTGGGTTAGAACATAGGTTTCGTAAATGATAATTGGGCCAACACACGGGTTTCATAAATGCTTATTGGGCCAGCATCAGTGGGTTTCGTATATTCAACTGGGCTAAATTTTAGGTTTCAGATATTCATTAATGGGTTTCATAATTCTAAAATGGGCTAAAATTTTAGGTTATGGATACTTAAATGGGCTTAACTGTTAAACAAATGGCATTTAACAAATCTAATGATAAATTTCATTAAAACTCATATTTTTATATTGATAAATGGGGCAAATGGTGAAGATCACGTCCGGTTACGACTGCTTTTTGAAATTAATAGAATGAGGAATGAGTGATCTACTGACCATCCATTTATTGTATATAAGAATATGATGTTGTTAACTAAATTTTATTCAGTGATGATTCAAAGGTGTCTCAATTGCTTTATGAAAAATGAATGAAAGTAGTGATTCAAATGTCTGTGGTCATTTCTCAAAATGATTCTCATGATCCAAAAATCAAATATTAAACTTTTGAAAAAGAATGTTTCTAACATTGTGCAACATGATTTATGAATGACTTTGAATACAATTGGGTAAATGGTCTAAGTCATGTCCGGTTTTGACCATTTTCTGCAATGAACATAATGAGGAATAAGTGACTTAGTGACCATCATGTTGTTGTTTCATAAGTTGGGTTATACAATCATTATTTTTTTTCAAAACTTCTTTGAAAATCAAATGATTTTGGATATTTTATCTCAATTTTTTTCTTTCAAAAAGTCATACTTTTGTGTCAAAAGGTAATACTCTTATACTGAAAAGTATTTTAAAGAATATAAAGATTACTTTTGAATTTCTTAAACATTAATGGTTTTCACTACAAGTGTTTTTTTGCCAAATTGGTATTTTTCAAAATCATAGTATATCTTAATTATTCTTGTAAGAGTATCATTTCACAAATTTCTTTTTGGTGAGGAAACTCAAATAGAAAGAGAGATAAAATCCATACGCGAAAAAGCAAATATGAGTATGCTCAAAAAAGAAATGTCAGAGCATACAAGATGAGATCAAAAGAACAAGAAGAATAAAGCGTATGACATGTACCTGAAAAAGCAAGAATTGGTACATGAGAAACAAAATGATCAAAATATGCTCAAAAAGAATTGTCAGGGCATATAAAAACATACAGAGTGGAAATAGACAAAAATGTTATATAATTGTTGATACTTCATACTTTATCTCATTTCGCTAATCACTTCACTTCATCATACAGTAATCATTATGGCTCAACAACAACAATCACAAATCATTCCAGCAGATCAAATTGTCTTCACAAGATATCAAAGCATTAGGAGATGTAATAACTATGTTGTGCTCCAGAATATTCCATGCTCTATGAAATGCAAGATTACGGGACAAATTCTGATTGATCATGCTTTGAGCTATGCACTAACTACAACAACAGATGTTCCAGCTGAGTACAATCAACAGTTCTAGAAGACTGTCAAAGAAGTGCCAAATGCTAAAAATACTATTCGCTTCAGGATTGACAGAGAAACAATCACACATACTGTGGATATGTTTTGTGATACACTCCAGCTGCCAGTGGAAACTCCTAATGATCCATTCATTGAACCAACAGATTTGAAGTTCATCCAAAGATTTCTAAAGATTGTAGGCTATGAAGGAATTGTTGACAAAGTGAGTGCTTTCTACACAAAGAATCTTGCTTAACCATGGTAAACGATGTTCAAGGTCTTCAACTGTTGTCTTAATACAAGAACATCAGGTCATGACCAGACTAAAATCAATGTTCTTCAAATCTTTCATGCTGTCATCAATCGGTTTCATGTTGATTATGCCAAACTTATGTGGTGGGACTTTATACATTGTGTTTAGCAAAAGAAAGATGTGATTTAGTACCCTCGTTTCACCAAGCTCATTATTGCTGATCTTATGAAGAAGTTTCCTTTTATTGCTCAGGGACTTGATGAGAATTATCATTCTATCAAGGATGATATTCTATTGGTGAGCGTGTATACTATGGGGAATGTGATCGTAAGAGGGATGTTGATTCCAAATGAGTTTCTAACTGATGACATATGTGCTACTATGAAGTATAAGGAGTATGAGAAGGTGTTTGGTCGGGTAGACGTTCCTACGATTCAACCACGGCCAATTGAATCTAAACAAGGAACAAATAGGACACCTAGAGCCACTAGGAGACCTACCCTGATGTTCGGTCATTGTGAACTTCACAAGAAGTTTTACAACTCCCTAGGCAGAGTACCTAACCGTTGTAGTGTAGTAAGGCAACACTCGAGGGTTGTTATCGTTCCATAGGGGAATAGGTTGGGAAGGCTCGAACATAATATAACAGAGGTCTAGGGGTTGAGAGAAGATTCTTTTCGTATTTTTATAGTTTATAGAAAGCAGGTAAATTTTTGGTTTTGAGAGGTTTAGTTTGGTTTTAGCTAGTTAAACTAAATATAAATCTAAACTAATTTGGTGATAATTATATGATATACGAACGTATTTACTTAATCATGCATTACTTCTTAGTTTGCTTTTCCTAATCTTGTTGCTTTGTCACACTTGTGACGATCTGTGTAAGTATTTCCTTATTCATGAGCGAATTACACAAAAATGCCGTCAATGTAATATTCCGTTAAGGCAACACACAAGTAAGGTAATATGAAGACTATTACAGGCCACCTAAGAGTAAATTACATGCATTAAAACACTTAAAAGGGATCAACCATATTAGGGATAAGGTAGTATGAAGACTGTTACTTATGGTATCTTTTCTACGCACTCGTGTTTCCCTATACGTCTATGTCAATTTAATATCTTATGGCTAGTTTTCTAAAGCCTAACGCGCACATCCATCACAAGAAGCAACATTAAAAGGGTCTATAAACTAAGTTCCATGCAATCATAAGTAAATAGTAAAGGATCTAGCCTAGCATGTTAAAAAGAAATGAAGAGCAAGAATCAATCACACAACACATAGACATATTAAATGATAAAAGATAGGAGATCTCACTTGATTAAAACATGTAATTAAGGCTGATACAAGAGGGTTGTAACACCCTAAAAATGGCCTAAATAACAGCTATAATCGTCTTCTAAAAGTAGGGTTCGGTTCCCACAAGTTACACACCTAAAACCCTAAAAATGAGTTTGTATATATAGGAAAACGGGCGCGACGGCGGCGCATTATAATCCTGACGCCGTCGCCCCACCGAATCTTCTAGGGCTTCTTTAAGTCGGTTGGATCCTGTCGACGTCGCAAGAATTCTGACGCCGTCCTCTGTAAGCCATGACGCCGTCACAATAAAATGTGACATCGTCTCCATGCACTGTACGTATATTCTTCTAGAGATTTGGTGTAGAGTCGTAGTCTTGTCTGTTTCTTCTCCAAATGAGCCCAAGTCACGTGTATTTCCTCCAAAAGCTATCTAAGTGCTGAAAACCTAAAAAGGAACAATTAAGTATATAATTTGGGCATATTTTCACGATTTAGGGGGTTAAATGACCCCGAAAAAGTGTATAAAATGACACCTCATCAAATACCCCTACACTTGGAATTTGCTTGTCCTCAAGCAAATGGGCTTTTCTACCTAGACAATAGCAGTATCAGGGGCATTTATCTTACTTTTTAAAGATATTTTACGACACAACCTTCTAGACCTCGTAATTAAAAGCACCGAAGTTATATACTAGCACCTCACATAAGTGTTTTGATTCTCTCTTTCTCTCAGGTGTATAATGAATTATAACAATATAGGAAACGGGAAAATAACACTCATTACTTGTCGTAGCATATAAATTACCATAGGCTTAGTAAAGGATCAAACTTCTACCGCTAGGCGCAAGTACTAAAAGTTACTATCAAAGAGGTCTTTAAGGGTTGTGGGGTGTAGGTGTATGATAACAATAATGAAAATGGAAACGGATGGGATATATTTGGGGGTGACTTTTTGGGTGAATTTGGGGTGAACTGGTGAGTTAATTATTTTTAAGAATACACGTTGGTTGGGTTGCTAAGACAAAGACTCGACCACTCGGACAAAGATGTACAAACTCAACACAACTCTACATCAAACTCTTGTCTTTTTCTTTTCTCTTTTTTTGTCAAGACTAATAATCACTATTTCACTTCACCATGTTACAAGAATAAAATATGAAATAAAGAGGAGAGAAAAAAGAGATGTAGAGAGAGAAAGTAGAGAGAATGAGGAGAGAAATAAAGAAGATTAGATTGCACTATGAGAAAAGAGAGAACAACCAACCTTCTTTACACATGGAGAAGGTGTATTTATACTAACCAAAGGGCCGACCATAGTAGGACTTTGTTGGGCCGAATGGTGTTTTGATCATGGGCCAGGCTCGGGATAACTTGGGCTTAAGCCCGCAACATATACAATATTAGATTGATAAACGAGCCCGATACCCGTAACTAGCCTATTACAATGTTTACTAAATAAAGACCGAGTTTCCTTGTTCGACTCAATATTTTGAGGCTAACAATCTCCCTCCAAGTGAGGTCTTTGTTCTTTATCTTTGAGCTCTTTGAGTAGTGGTCTTTTATCTTTGTTGTAGGCTTGTTACTTCATGTTGTGTGATCTTTGATCTTAAGCCTTTGTCATTGTCTTTCAACTTTGTCTTTAGTTCCGAGATCTTTAAATCTTTTCCTTGTTTTGTCTTTGATCTTTGCAACCTTGCGATCTTATGTCTTGACCAACATGCTCGTACTTTGCATCATCTTGAAAGCTTGCTAACAATCTCCCTTGATAATCTTGATATCTTTTATTGAAGATCTTGAAAATCAGAGTTGCGAAAGTCTTTGTCTTTGATTCTTGAATATTGATGCTTATAGAATGTCTTTGTAGTTTGAGCACGAGCATGTAGTAATGAATCTAACTCTGCTGGAATGAGGATGCAACACCGTCGTTTGTACAAGCATTTGAATGTTAGTGATAAATAGCAGATATGGACAAATATGGCTTTGTCATTCGTCTGAGTATGGTTGCTTTAACCTTCGGTTTCGTGAGGACCGACCTGTGATCAGGTAGATTCAATTTAGAAGAATCTACTTGACAGGGTTTCCAGCTTAAAGCGTAAGATCCTTTAACACATACGTATTAGATTCACCATGCTTGCTTGTTCTCTATACCAAAACGTCTCAAAGCCGACAACACGATATGGGTGAATCAGATAGTTACTATCTTTCTAATTAAGTCGTCAATTCATTTACAAGACCAAAATTGATATCTAGTTATCACAAGTTTGATTCATATAGAATCTCGCAAGTCACCTACCGCAGAGCTGTTTGATGTTGACTCTGGAAGGATTTCCATCATCAATGTGAATACTAAATAGTATCACTTGGATGTTCTGGCAAAATCACAAGGATAATGCGTAGGACTCTTTGTTATCACTTGTGTTCTAGATGATGAACAACAAGTGTTTATTAGGAAATGTGTCCTAATGAGATCTATAGATTGATCTCTTGGCTCTAGACTCGATTAGTGCATTTTAGTTTTAGTGATCAGAGGCTGGAGAAGACTGCCACCTTTTCAATATCAACTAACTCGAAGTGAGCAAGTCAATAGAAGTCGTGTTGATCTCCGTGACAAATGAGACAAGTCTATTTTAAGAGAAACTCGAATGGCTGGAAAGGGTTGTGCATTGCATCACTAGGTCTATGATGTCTTATCTTTAATACTAGAATTCATCTTTGTGAAAACCAATAGCATACGTATTGACTCGGTTTCTACCTAATTGTTTATGGAGGGCTTCTTTCTTTAGACCCTTTATCCTTACATATCTTTTTCATTCTTCAACCCCTTTAATGCTTACCAAGACATCATTACTAACACCTTGTTGTGATTGTTCCAGTGTTAACTCATGTCTTAGTCGACATTATTCCCTTTTCTCATTCATCTCCAAATCATACCTAAGGACTGCTATTTCTAACTATGGATTGTCCTTAGGTAGATCCCTCCGGTTCTGGTTAGATCATAAGACTTATACCTAACCTAACCACCTTATGACTTCAGAATCTTCATGAATTAATAGGTTGTTAGGTAATTGATCATAACCATAAAACCAGTTTGAAAATCAATCAAAGTGTTTGATAGAATTATCAAAATCGTTTAACACTTTGAGAGTTTCATCATTTGGAAAAACTCCCCCTTCACGCGTGCATTGATAAACAAAAAGTGTTTTGCACATGCGGGTAGAAGTATAAAGCACTTTGAGTCGATTAGATAACTTATTAATTTCTAGATCGCTTTTTAATTACATTTCTCCCCTTATTTTAAATACTAATTCACGTAGTCTTTGAAATACCAAGTGATTATAATTTGTCTTGAAAATTCTATGGGGAGAAAACTGTTACATCATGAATTATGTGGAACTTTTTCTTCTCGCTCCCCCTCAATTTTACATTTGTTTGACACCAAGAAAAATAATACCAAGTTATAAAATGAATATAAAATTGAGGGTGAGACAGTGTTGAGCACACAATTTGAAAAATTATGAATTGTCATTGAAGAATTCTTGAAAAAATTATGCTCAAACACTGGATCATCTTATAACAAACATTCTATTGAGTTGTCATTATTATTACTGAGTTGTTATTAAGAATTCTTATAATGTTATGAATACATAAGAATAGTCGTGAGATAATGTATCCAAAAACATTAAAACTTTGGTTTTCAAAAAACTCCCCCTCAACAATTGAGTCATTTATAAAAATGATACCATTTGTTAGAAAATCATTGTCTTTGAAAACTTTGTGAGGGATGGAGTGTTGAACACACAATTTTGAAAGCTTTTGAATTGTCATTGAGAAATTCTTGAAAAATTATGTTTAGCTTTTGGAAAACCACATGTTAGAAGACTTCTTTTCTAACGCCAAGGATAAGCGCACTTATGCGTACACTTTCCCCTTTCTTGAGCTTAAGACTTTAAATGTCTTGTATAAACTGCTCAAGACCGAGAAAATTGCTTTTCTTGTTGTTAGGATAAGTTATCTATATAGATAAACTTTCCTCTCTTTGAGGCCCGAGTTGCAATCTGAGAACGATTACAAGTCATAAAGAAAATCAGAAATGACATGTTTTAAAACATTTGAACTCTTGCTCGAACTTCATTTACATACCCGTGACAATATTAATCATCATTTCTAATTACGTAAATGTTATCGATTCCAAGAGACATGTCAAGAAGATTCTTTTTGGAATTTTTAATTTTTTTGTTTTTGTATTTGCTTTTTGAAATTTTATATTTTTGTATTTGGTTTTATAGGTTTTATATTTTTGTATTTGCTTTTTCAAAAACATTTACATGTCGATGTTTGATGAATATATCAAGAAGATTCATTTGCCAGAACCTCTAGTTCTGCTGGAGTCAAACATCTCATACCAATTCGTCCGACGAGATACTGAAACCTATCTTCTGGTAAGGCTTTAGTAAACATGTCATCTAATTGCTATTCATTTCTGACAAAATACAAGTCAATTATACCACTTTCAACATGTTCCTTGATAGAGTGGAATTGAGTATGGATGTGCTTGGTACGGGAATGCTGCACAGGGTTTCATGAGATTGCTATGGCTGATTGAGAATCGCAGTACAATGGTATTTTGTTATAGTTAAAGCCATAATTCTTAAGCTGTGTCCTCATCCACATTACTTGAGCACAACTTGCAGATGACGCCACATACTCTGCTTCTGCTGAAGACATTGTAGTGCAGTCTTGCTTCTTTGACATCCAGCTGACTTACTTATCACCTAGGAATTATATTCCTCTAGAAGTGCTTTTGCGAGTATCAAGGCATCTGGCATGATCAGAGTCCCATATTTATGGTACCCTTTAAGTATCTAAAGCTCTTTTTAACCTCTTTGAGGTGCTTTTCTGTTGGTTTTGCTTGATAACGTTTACAATAACATATTGCTTGCACTAAGTCTGGTCTACTACCCTAAACCCTAAACCCTAAACCCTAAACCCTAAACCCTAAACCCTAAACCTTAAATACATGAGTGACCCGATCATACTTCTATATTTTGTTTGGTCACGTGGGTTACCAAAAGGAGAAGACAAAGATCCAAGATTTTAGCTTCAAAGGACAAGAGTACGTTTTGTTTTCTTGTAACCGGAATATACATTTTGGTTTCTTATAGACGAAATATGCATTAAGGATAGCCTATATATACATGTTAAAGGTTAACCAAAATATGTACTCTAGTTGTACTGAAATATGCATTAAGGATAGCCGATATATACATGTTACAGGTTTAATATTAACAGGAATCTACAATCTCATTTAACCGATATATGAAGTCTAAGGTTAACCGGAATATGCGGTCTTAGGTTGACCGAAATATACACGTTAGGTTCATTTCGAGTTATTTTGATTGTACGGGTTTTGATTTTTGGTTGTTCGCGGGTCTTATAACGAATATCATTAGCATCGCGGTCCTTCAACGATCATCATAACGTGTTTGTTTTTGGCCGATAATAAAGACACAAATCCGCGAGAAATAAACACCTCGTTACCAGTTTGTGTTAATTTAAAAGAAGAAGATAAAGAAAAAGGAGGGAAACGTTTCTTTATTGAAAATATTTCGAAATTCACAACTTTGGTCCCTGGACTTCAAGACCCATTCTCCATTTGTCCTTTGTTTGTTAGTTAACCCTCAAAGTAAACTATTCTTGCACTGATAGTCCCTACAACATTAATTAACATCCGTTAAGCATTTAACTTGGATTTTAATTACCCCCGTTAGTCCTTATTTGTGTTTTAATCAATCGTTAATCAGTTTAAGTTGAAAGTGTGGTAAGAGTTAGTCCTTTTAACTCTTTAATTATTAATAAAAGTTCAAGTACTTCAACAACAACAACGATTCAATCAACAACAATCCAACACAACAATCACTTTACCTACTTAAGATCCTACAAAATCATTTTCACTTCATAACACATCAATCATTCATCATGATTACTTTAATCATAGCAAACGCAATAGATAGTCAAATGCATAACAACATCATGACAGCTGGTTTAAGAGATCGTCCACCAATGCTTGCAACGGGAAGATATGCTTAGTGGCAATCACATTTCATGAGATATGTTGATACAAAACCAAACGGTGAAGCCTTGAAGACATGCATCCTACAAGATCCTTATAAACTTACCAATCTCATAATTCTAAGTCAACTTGCAACAGATGATTCTGTAGGATATTGGAAATCATAACACAATCGAATGACTAGTGGATTAGCCAAGTTCTAGAGAGAGAAAGTAAGAGAGAACTTTCTAGAGTGAGAAAATGAATTTGTATTAATGAAATGAATAACCCACTTCTTCCATGGCATGGAAGAGGCTTTTATAGTTACAATGAAACCGGCCTAAGGCCTTGGTGAAGGGCTAACATGGTGGGTTTATTACCTGGCTCATTACCGAACATTATACATTAACTACTTAACTACGAGCAACAATAAACGGAAAAATACACGGGGTAACCAAGTCTTTTTCTAATATCTAACAATCTCCCCCTAAGGGAGGTCACCCCAGAAAATACAAAATTAAGCTCAGCTATCTATTTCTTGTGTTCAGCTCGTAGTCTTTGATTCTTCATGCATTGATTTCTTTGTACATACTGTAGTAGTCTTTGAGCGTAGTTCCTTTGACTTGTGTAATCTTTGAGCATTCTTTGAGATCATCAGCAACAGTAAATCTCCAAATCATCCTTATGGTAGTATTGCCTCCATGTGATGTTGTGACCTTCGGACCGGCATGATCACACTTTTATGGATCATGATAGCACACATCAGAGTTGCGGAAGCTGTGTTGTAGGTCTTTCAGTTATCATGATGTCTTTGATAAGGAATATTAAGTGTGAGCATGGGGTTGTGAATTGACTTGTCTCTTGCCATCAGCTGCTACCGTCTACCGTCGGGGATTCCTGCAAGTGTACGTTAGTAATAAACAAATGAAAGTGTCTTTATTTACTTTCGTTGAATAAGGTTGCAAGAACCGTGGTTCTCCGTTATTCTGCATAAATACTGCCTGTGATCAGGTAGGATTATGAAGAATCTCCTTGATAGGGTTTCGCAGTGCGTTAGCCGTTCTTAAACCGGAGCGTCTCAAAGTAGACAAAACACGGAGTGAGTGAACCAGTGAATTGAAAACCCACTGATTAATGAAAAGTTGATTTGAAAGTCAATCGCGTGTCACACAGAAAAGAGTTTTTGTGACTCATTGACGGTTTTATATCATAAAATCAAATTTCATCAAAAACACATTTATTTCGAAAGATATACACATTAAATGTGCTCGAAAATCAGTTGTTGAGTACATCAAAAGGTTTTTCAAAAAACTATTCGTCACTTCACTGCCTGGAACAAGTTTGATTCATAAAGAATTGCACCATTGTTGCTTTCCATTTGTCACAAGTTTGATCCATAGTGGATCTCACATGTCACCTACCAAGAGCTTGTTTAATGTTGGCTCTAGAAGGATTTCCATCTTCATTGTGAGTACTTTCATATCACTCAAATGTTATGGGAATACCATGAGGATAATGCGTAGGACTCTTAAAATCTTACTTGTAATCACAGTGTGTGATGAGCAATCATAGTTTGTATTAGTGTCCTAACGAGATTTATGGATGATCTCATGGCTCTAGACTCTATAGTGCACTTTTTGGTTTTAGTAGTCGGAGGCTGGAGCGGACTGCCACCTTTTTCAATATCATCTAACTCGGAGTGAGAAAGATGATAGAAATGTATTGATCTTCGTGAGAAATGAAACAAGAATCCTTTGAGGGATCTTGAGTGGCTAGGGAGGGTCGTGTATCGTATCACTAGGTTCATGATACTAGTCTTCAATGTCTGCAATCAACCATGTGATTCTAACAGCATATGTAGTGACCCGGTTTCTGCCTAATGTTTAAGGAGGGATGCTTTCTTTTCACCCTTTATCTTAACATTTCTTTTTCATTCTTCAACCCCTTCAGTGCTTACCGAGACTTCATTAGTAATACCTTGTTGGGTATGTTCCAGTATTAGCTCCATTCCAGTCCGCACTATTCCCTTATTCTCACAATACTCCTTTTGTAATCATACCTAAGGACTTCTACACTATCTAGTGGATTGTCCCTGGGTAGATCCCTCCGGTTCTGGATAGATCATGGGAACTAATACCTAACCTTACCAACCTTATAACTCCGATAAAGTAATTACAAGTTCGGTCTTTTGGTACAGTTCACCTTGCCATAAACCATTTGAAAAATCAACCAAGGTACTTGTGATATAAATATCAAAACCATTGTACCTTGATTGTTTTGATTGTTGGGAATTCACTTTTACATGACGACATTACAGAATTACCATAGTTTATTATAGTCACATACGCGAGGACTAGAATAGGCAACTATGTATAGTTTAGAGGCGTATGGGCTATATATACCCCTCTATGGCTTCTGAACACAGCAGTTCAGGACCCGCGCTTCATGAAATGACTCCTGTAACAATCAGTTCTGCTTTTAATGCTTCTAAATAAAGAATATGTGGCATGAATTAGGGGGAAGCTGATTCATTGCTAGTTTGGGGGGAAGCTTTTAATGCTTCTAAATCAAGAATATGTGGCACGAATTAGGGGGAAGCTAATTCAGAAGCTTCTCCTTAACCAGAAGTGTATGGGTTACTTAGTTCGTGCCTATTATAGTATTTCTCCTACAAAGTACTACAAAGATGATTCATGTTGGAGTGCAGACTTGAAGTCAAACACCACAGAAGACGTCATCAGCATATGAAGCTTCATGGAAGTTCTTGTTCTTAATCATTATGTACTTGTTAGGAAATTATTGTAAGTAATTCTGTATATCATCCCGTGGGGGAAGATTGTTGGGAATTCACTTTTACGTGACGACATTACAGAATTACCATAGTTTATCATAGTCACATACGCGAGGACTAGAATAGGCAACTATGTATAGTTTAGAGGCGTATGGGCTATATATACCCCTCTATGGCTTCCATAGAGGGGTTGAGTCATTTGGCATTGTTGAGTCATTTGTATCCTTCATCCATTTTCCATCTAATCACAACTAATATCACAAGTCCATCTTCCATCTCTCTACTCTCTCTCACTAAAAATGGCTTTCATGTGGTTGACTCAACGGCACGACCACGATCTTGGTTTCGGAAGATTTACCCTTGAGCCTTTGCGAAGGAGAAGATTTACCCTTGAGCCAGTGCCTTTCTTTTTCTTGAAAGCTTGACATGGAGCATCTTTCTTGAATTTTTTTAAGTAAGGCTATGCCGGGAAGACATATGTCATAACCGCAGAGAATATCAGCGCTTTAAATTATGGCTTTTTGGGGGCATTTCTTCAGACACATGGGGGAAGTGATATCTTGAGAACTTTTGTATGCATTATTTGACTTTCCAGGGGGAAGCGGTGTGAGAAGAATTATTTAAGCGTGAGAAGATACGTTGCTGATCCAGATAATGCTTACCCCAAACGATCAATCACTAAGCTTATTCTTAAAAAGAGCAGTAATATTTGATGTGGTATCCTACCAGTTCCGCTGTGCACTTAATTATTCTAAGCTTGTATGTAAGCTTTGAAACTGCTCAAGAGAGGATTGCTAGTTTGGGGGGAAGCTTTGAAAGCTTCTAATAATGAATATGAATATGTCGGCCCCACCCGTTAGTTTGAGGAGGACCGAACGAGTAAATACCAAGTGTGAGCCGAACTAGTTGCCTTGTTAGTGGACCGAACGAGTTTCCAACTTAGTGAACTGAACGAGTGTACACTCTTTGAGGACCGAACGAGTTTTAAACTTTGTGGACCGAACGAGTTGGTCACCCTTGTGAGCCGAACCAGTTTAAAGTCGAACTAAACCAAACTGAGTCAACTCGGTATTTACTGAGTTGACCCGGTCAAACTCAACAATAATCAACATCATCATCAACAACCTACACCTTCATCACAATTACAATTTCAATAAATCCGACTCGATCTACCTACCTCATCGTCACATTTAACACCAACTCCACCATCTCCATCCACAAGACTCAAAACAACATGAAATGTAAAGTGATCTCAGATTCGTGTTTGTTAACCCACAATCTTTATAAGATTAAACACGTTATCATCATAGATCTGTGTAGAGTTAAAACCCCCTATACGAAATTAAAGATAGTATTTTTAACCAATATGTTAAAAACTATTCTTTGTTTTGATTACTGAAATACAAACACTCATGTCGAACCTACCCGCAACCCTTTAAAGGATCGTAAAGCATTCGTTCCTCCTCTTTTGTACACAGTTTACATCAGTAGAAAGGATTAAAAAGGGTCAAGTTGGTTGGTTCTCGGTACAAGAACTTATGGGGTCTTGTAATTTGTTCTTCAAGGTTAGTAAGATGTTTTTTTTGTTCGAGTTTCATAGTTAAAACTGAACACAAAGATGCAAGATTATATCTTTGGTGTCGGGTGGGTGAACTTTTGAGATGGAGAGAGAAGTTAGATGGTGGCGTGTGATTGTGATTAGGGTTAGGGTGCCCTAATAATATGGGATGGGTGATTTATATCTGATTTTGGGATCACAGTTAGGCCTATCCACCGAATCAACATATTAATCCACTCTTGGGCCGAATTAAATTTTTTAGTGTTGATCCACGGTGGGCTCTAATATTTTATAATGGACCCGGGTACAACAATTCGTGTTAATTGTTTCGTATTGACACTAAATTCGGCTAAATGATTCACTTGGGATGATTTTTGGCCATATTTAGTTGTTAATGGATACATTTGAAATTAAATGCTTATCGGTTGCATTCGAGGTTTAAAATGACAAAGTGACAAAGATTTATGACGAGACCGGAATCAATTTGGATAAAGAATCATAAAACTTAAAGGCTAGATTTGGAATTAAATTTTGTGACTACGGAGATGATCGGGTATCACTTATTTGAGATTGAAGTGGCATTTTACGAAGGCGTGTTCTTATTTTATCTTGAAGTTGGGGTTGGCTGGATGCATGACTTTCAATGATAACTTGCTCGAGCTTAATTTAAGTTGAAGACTTGGTTTATCTAGTTTCCAGCAGTCAAGGGGTGGATGGTTGAAGACCTGGTTAACTATCACTTAAAGGAGTTACGTTGTAGTACTCAGTGTCACACGCTAAGACGATGTGGATAATCGCAAGAGGTGATGATAGTCTCATACTTTGGGAGGGGTATTGAGTACTTAGAGATTTGCTTGGAGCACAAATTCTCTACACCGTTCTTCCAACATTAGTGCAAGCTTAAGTCACAAGAACGGGGAATACAACTTCAGTTTCAAGTTTGGTATATCGGGTTTACTTCATCAGTGGTTACTTCAAATAGCCTTCGAAACGGTTGGTAAAATGATAGCCAGAGAGAGGTTATGAGTAGAGATTTGATCAGCAATTGATTCTCACGGGTTAGATCTGAGCTAATTTATTCCTCACACAAGTTCTCAAATAAATGCGCGTCCAAGGTGTTGCTGACTCCGACATGTCGAAATCAGCAAGGGGGAAGGAGAAGATACATCCTTGAGTCTTTGCCTTTCTTGTTCTTGAAAGCTTAAATGTTGCGTCTTTCTTGAATTTTTTTAAGTTAGGCCATGCCGGGAAGACAAATGTCCTAACCGCAGAGAATATCAGCGCTTTAAACTATGGCTTTTGGGTGCATTTCTTCAGACAAATGGGGGAAGTGATACCTTGAGAACTTTTGTATGCATTATTTGACTTTCCAGGGGGAAGCGGTGTGAGAAGAACTATTCAAGCGTGAGAAGATACGTTGCTGATCCAGATAATGCTTACCCCAAATGATCAATCACTAAGCTTATTCTTAAAGGAGCAGTAACATTTGATGTGGTATCTTACCAGTTCCGCTGTGCACTTAATTATTCTAAGCTTGTTAGTAAGCTTTGAAACTGCTCAAGAGAGGATTGCTAGTTTGGGGGGAAGCTTTGAAAGCTTCTAAATAATGAATATGTGGCATGAATTAGGGGGAAGCTGATTCATTGCTAGTTTGGGGGGAAGCTTTTAAAGCTTCTAAATCAAGAATATGTGGCACGAATTAGGGGGAAGCTAATTCAGAAGCTTCTCCTTAACCAGAAGTGTATGGGTTACTTAGTTCGTGCCTATTACAGTATTTCTCTACCGTATTTACTCCTACAAAGTTACTAATACAAAGATGAAAATCATGTTGAGGTGCGGACTTGGAAGTCAATACCCGAACAGAAGACGTCATCAGCATGATGAAGCTTCATGAAGTTCTTGTTTCTTCATCATTATGTACTTGTTAGGAAATGTATTATAAGATAATCTTTAAATACGTACCCGAGGGTGAAGTATTTGTTGGAATTTACTTTTACGTGACGACATTACATTAATTACCATAGTTTATTATTAGTCCATACGCGAGGACTAGAATAGCAACTATGTATGAGTTTTAGAGAGGCGTGATGGTCTATATATACCCCTCATGGCTTCACATAAAGGAAAGGGGTTGAGTCATTTGGTATTGTTGAGTCATTTGTATCATTCATCCATTTTTTCCATCTAATCACAAGTTCATCTTCCATCTCACTACTCTCTCTCACTAAAATGGCTATCATGTGGTTTGACTCACCAAGACCACCGGATCATAGTTTAAGTAAAATTGTCATTGATTATATTAAGAACGCTCCCCCTCAACACGTGCATCGATAATTGAAATTGTTTGGCACATGGAGGAAGGAGTACCTGCTTGAATCTTAATAGATCACAATTTTACTAGATTTCATATTAAAATCACATTCTCTCCCTTGATCAAAAATTTCAAACCCTTTGAGATTTAGTATCTCAATTGATTTAAATATGTTAGAAAAATTTGAGAGAAAGAGTGGTCTGATTAAATACGAGCCTAGATTGGAACCTATATATGCTCCCCCTCAATTATTGAGGGAGCCTGTTAGTGTCAGTTATGATGATTTTATAAATGATTTAGAGTTTAACGAGAAACTCATGAAAAATTGACAACTGACGCATAACATTGATAACTACATAACTATAGAATGTACAAAGTTTACAATATAATACACATGATATTGACCTTTTAGATGGAATGACAATATCATTCAGTTCTCTAAAGAAGCCTGTAGTCAATATCACGAACACGTCCACCAACAAAGCATTCCAGGTTCCGGTAAATCCTTCTTGTCTTCAGTCGCCTTTCAATCGCCGTAATGAACTCTTTGCTCCTTGTCATGTCCTGTTCAGTCCAGAAGCGCGTATTCATACCCAGATTGAGCCGCTTAATCTTGAATTCCTTGACTCTGTAATCCAGTGTTTCTAGAAAACGTGTCAACGTGCCATCACTGAACTTGTATATCTCGTTGAACCGCATGATCTTTCATTCATTGTTGTTAACCGGGAACACGACTGCTCGAGGAGACTCAATGATGGTATAATCATGCTTGAACTCATATCCTGTAGCATCCCATCCTGGTTTAGTGAGGTTCAACTGCATCTGGTAGCTTTCAATGCCGAGTTGAAACTCTTCAACCCGCTGTCGAATCACTAAATTTCGAGTCCATAGCTTGACAGCAGTAGATAGGATCTGGAAGTCTGAACTAGCAATCGTATGTTCTTGGAAATCGGCTCTTCGGAGGACAATTTCGCTCAAGTAGTCATACACGTATCTTAAGTATGTTTTG